>JAFBJU010021519.1:783055-805038 GCA_016785305.1 Colistium nudipinnis | reverse complement strand
ATATGGCACATGGGTGTATTTCATTGTAATCAAATGTTTTTTTTTTAATGTGCATAAACGTGTTGCAAAATGTCATTATTGCTAAGGGTCTCCTTAAATCTTGGAAAGGCATTATTGGTCAATTGTAAAAAATATATATATATATTTCATGCTACTTGGGTGTGAACTACGAGGACAAGGAACACCTCGAGGTTTATAGCTCACTTGAGAGTAACCGTTAAAATGATTAACCAAGGACACAAGAAGGTTAGTGTTACGTACGCACACTGTTAATTAAATCCAATAAAAGCTGGGCCAAACGCTGATGGGGTTGGCCTGGTCCACCTAAGATTTCACGATTAGAAAACAATTAGAATTGCAATATTCATCATCCCCGAAGTGGTGAGGATATACCTTATATAAACACTCGCGACCACAAATAATTGATGGGCAGCGATGAACAATGAAATATTACCTTAACCTGATATGACACCACAGATTCGGCTTCAAACCCCAAAAAGTCCCATTGTTCCCAATAACGCCATCACCGAGGTGGAGCATTTCCATCCTGCCGCAGCTGACCTCTCTCCCTGACACGGGGAGGCGTCTATCGAGGCATAAGGAGCTTGTTATTTTCCCAGAAGGCACCTCATTAAAGCCCCTATGACCTTTGCACAATTGAACAGACCACGGGCCATGCAATGTTGTGAATACAGATATCCATTCCACTGACATTTATGGGGAAAAGAAAGGGAAATTCTGAACGCAGGATCAGTCTTGCGGGGATCAATTATGCCGCACCTGTGGATATTTTGCCTTCGGTAGGAAAAAAAAAAAAAGAGGGTCTTTTCCTTAAGAAGAAATTCAAACAGATTCGGCACAAATGACTTTCCAGAGCACTTTTTCTGATGCGTCAGCGACTGCAACAGACGGCACTGCCTTTAACACGTATATAGATGTATGAAGACATCGTTTATATCAATTATTTGGTTAATAACTGTGAAAATCCATGTTACAATATAAAGAAACGTCTCGAAAATAAACATTTACAGGCCCGACTCAATCTCATTCATGTACAATAATACAAGAGATATATTTGACTTTTTTTCCCCCGCTCAGAACTACAATTTCTACGTTTTATGAAAATCTCTCCTAATACCACGCACATCTTCTGCACGATGAACCGAGAATGGCTTAAATCCATTCCAATCATTTCCGCCGTTTTGTGTCCTGTCCTTGTCCTTGCCTAGGCGGGCTATTTTGCATCTTGCATCTCATTAACACACACACACACACACAAAAAAAAGAAAACACTTTGCAGTCTGTGGCAGTGGGGTGTGGTTGGAGACCCACACGGTCGCTGCAGGAGAGGCGCGTAACCCACTGCAGATGACCTTCACCTAGACCAAGAGCCATTTGCGCATCACGGGGATGCGTTTTGATATTTTATTATCCTTCTCAGTTCTACCCTTCATATCACTCTAATCTTAATCTATTTTGGTACGGCACACAGCCGGATACTGATGTCTGAAAATAGGGCCAGGTATTGATCAAAATAAGCCAATGCGAAATGAATCATTACTTCATGTCTTTGAATTATTATTATTTTTTTGCACAGCGGGGTTCCTTCACCTCGACGAACGATGATTTCTCTGGCCGGGGAGCCAACTCAAAGCGGCGGTCCTGAACTTTCCCCCTTCCCGAAGCTAAATTGCCGGTTATCCGTCATGACCTCGTAGGGCATCTTTCGGTTCACCTCCGCAACGTCGCGCACTGACCTAAGAACAGATAACAGACTAGCACAGTCCGCTGATACTGAACAATGGAGCAGCCACAAAAGGGCCCTTTAATTCACCCACCAAGTACGAGATCTCCGCGATATGGTGGGACGCACCTATAATTGTGGGAATCAGGGAAAGTCATCTGGATGGAGGAAAGGTGCCCTTGGATCATACTGGTCGGTTGACCATAGTCTATATCTCCCCCTTTATTTCGGAAATTCTCAGGCCTCAGCGTTTATTTGACCCCAAACTATATATCCAACTTTCTGAAGTTCTCAACTTGTAGAGTTCTAACTCACTGGTCAAAGTGATTTCCGATATATTGACAAAAGTGCTACTATAGTAAATAATAGCCTCAGCGCCGGTGAAGTCACAGGCCGTAGATTTAATGCATATATTACAGCAGGTGCGGCGAGCGGGGCAATCCAAATATACCATTAAGTTCAAATCGCCCTGGAAAATAAAAGTATTTTGTTATGTATCGCATGTTTCGATAACTTGTATCTGATGTACCGATGTAATACATCTGAAGTGAGTCCTGCCACTGCGCTCAACGGGAAGAATTTTTATTCTGCCACAGGATGGGAATAGATCAATACAGCCAATGGTTTATTTTCAATTTCATGCTTTTCTGCTTCTATCAAAATGTGTCAGTGCGTGACAAATCCCAGACCTAACTACGGCAGAGACAACCCTTTGCCGACTGATTCGCCGCTGACAGCCTAGCATCCTACACCAATTCACCATCCTTAATTTATCATTCATGTGCTAATCAGGGTCCTGACATCTGGGTAAAATGTGTCCGATGGAGAAATTCCGGCAGTCAAGGAGATAACGCGATAAAAAAATAAAATAAAATAAAATAAGAAAAAAGTGCATTTTACCAGTAATTCAAAAATACTATACCTTGCAATGGTCTAACAATATAGTGTATTTGCATATGGTAGAGCTTATGCACTCATGGGATTACTTGATAGGTCTGCAGAATCGTTTCTGAATGCACGGTGGTGAAAGAGACTCATTTAAATTCAAACAAGCTGATTCATTGCTTTCCCCCCCACCCAAATACGCAGGCCTTAGCCAAAGAAGCACAACTAAGTTATTCACACCCCTGGGACATAAACAGACTTCAAAAGCAAAGCATGATTTACTTGGCCATTTCCAACAGATTCAAATGGAAACAAACTATTTGTGTCGCATTGCAAAGAAACAATGCATTTTCCTGAACTGTCCTCCCCCCACACAGGGATATTTGATTCTGCACACAAATGGTGGAAAACTTTTATAGCACTTACTGCACAGACCGAAGACTTTACTGCTGGGAAACGACGATGGCCCCCAAAAAAATGATAGTTAATCAAAACTGAATCGACATAACCATTCCGTTGTCTGTTTGGCCTTGTTTCTGAATGCAGAGGAGTCTGCCGCTGACTAAAGCGACCCTCCCTTTGTGATGGAAAGGATAAAAACGGGCCCTGACCTGAGGCCGACATTATGATGATTAGCCCGACAAGTTAAATTTCTCCCCGGAGATCCCTAATAAAACCTCAATTAAACCGCCCCCAGTCCCCGGACAACCCGAGGCAAGCCGGACTCTCTGGCCTTCGGTTTATTACAGCTCATCATCGTGTTTCAGCCACCGTGGCTATTTTCCTCTCGGGACATTTTAATTTCACACACTTTGGGTTTTTGCTGATAAAATCCCGTCTTTGATTCATGAGATATAACCAACGCATCAGTGGCGAAGCTTCATTAGAACCGGCGGTCCGTTCCACCCAGTGGTTAAAGACGACCGTGAAATAAGAAAACAATCTCGTGTGTGGGGGAAAAGTGGATTCTTCATTTCCGCAATTGCAAGAGCAAATCCCTTACAAAGCACCCATCATACACTGAGGAAACCGACTGTTTTCTGCAAGGTTATCGAACGGCAGCTCGTCCTTTTCTGCCATAGTCTCCGCTGACTTAAATGTATGGCTCTATTGTTTTATTCACTCATTTCATATTACGCTTTGATAAACCCAGTTTGAGATCAGCCTGAATGTAATTTGCAGAGATGCATTGCATTTCTCCAGCATAAACATCGGCCACCCACTCACTACTCAAAGGCACCTTTTTAGGACGACGGGAGTTGGAGTGGGAGACGGCGAGCGAAGGAAGACGAGACACTGCATGACAAAGGAGTGGAGAATAAAAAGGGCAACATAATGTCTGGGCAAGGTGCAGGCCCACCTGGAGCCCCACCCGCTGCAAAGATTCTACACATTAATATCCGCTTTTAAAAAGTGTTGTTATTCTACATTTCAGCTCGGCACAAAGTGATATGAAATGAATATGTCAATACGTTCCATTGAATGACAAATCTGTCCGTGAAGGAGATTTCAATTTTAAATGTTTCCCATCATCCAAACAAGCGCGGGTGTTGGATTTCTGGGTTGTCGTCTATTTAGGCGCAATCAAAGGTTATTCGTTTACCACCGGGTGTTACGGCACCGTAACCCTGAAAACACACTATCTCAAAAGAAAATCATCAAAAACCTAATTTGGATTTTCTGCAACACTGCGCCGCGAGGGGTGCGATAAAGTGGGGGAGCAAATTTGTTTTTGAAGTTCGCGTTCTTTACCGTTTCGAAAAACAACGAGATTATGGGATTTAAATTGCTTTTGATGGTGTCATATTATTATTATATTATATTATTATTTCCATGTAAAAAAAATAAGACCATTGACAATATAATATATATATATAACAATAGGGACAAGATATGTACCGTCAGTCTGCAGTGACTTGTTCTTTCTCTCTCATCGCCATTAAAGCTGCTCTGAGGAGAATCTGAGGTGCGGAGCTCTGCATTGCAAAGTCTTTACGGACTAATTTGTATTCTGCCTGAGCTCGTGAATAAATGCAACTCATGCTTGCTCGCACATTTGCATTCCAACCCGTCTGATATGCGCTAAAGTAAAGGGAGAAAAATGTCCACACACGGAGACACGGATCAGTTCCCCTTTTCCAACTACAGCGGCAGTACATTGCAATACATTAATCAGCTGTGATGATGCTGTTACCCTCGGTAACGCCGACTCCTTTCATTCCCGTCATCATCTAAACACCCGATGACCCTGCACTGATGAAGCCGCTCTAAATGGGATTCAGTCGCCCTGACCCCAGAGGCCTGCATCTGTAATTAATCACTCTGTTTTTCCCAAACAGAAACAGCCTGTTAGTGCCCATCGAGAGCTCAAAAAGAGAGATATTTATGTCCATGCTCAGGAAAGATAATGTTGTTGTAAATCTACGCTTATGAAAGTGCAGTTTAATAAGTGAAGTTATGTCATGTTTTTTTTTTTTTTTTATCTAGTTGTGTTTCGTATCAAGATCAAAATCAGCTTGTTGACTATGGATTCAGTTAAAAAAAAACAAATGTATTACAATGAGATAAAAAGTATATTTATAAATAAAACAACGCAGTAAATATGGAGGTGAATTGTTTAGTATAAAATTGAGAACACTTTTTTTGGCTTACAAAATATAACCTCAGGAATCACCTTAAAAAGAAAGACACGTATTATAATTCATTATTTATTATTATCATTACTTATTTTACAATGTCAACTGCGCACGTGCAACACATAAGGGGTTTACCATCAGATAAGGACGGCGACGGCCAAGTGAAATGGAATCAAGCCGTCAAACCGTTTCTGCTGCTAAATGAACCAGAGGTAATCGAGTAGTGCCCACAGGACTGTGTCCAAACATTCATTCATATCTGAAACCACCAAAGCACAAACAAGTACGAAAAAGAACGGACGAGAACAAAGGATCAAAAGAGCATCTGTATGCCCAAGACGGGGAAATATATATACATATATATATATAATCCGCATACCTGGTCCAGCCGCTCCATAAACATGCTCACTTATTTAGTAACGCATGTACACAAAAGCACATGCACACAGGAACACACACCTTGCATAACGCCTTGGGCAAACGCCACAATTCCACATTTGACACTTTACAGGCCACATACAGCGGAGACAAACGGGTCACACTGACATCAAACCGACATTCAAAGCCAGTCACCACGAATCCACGTAACCTCCTGCGTTCGACCAATTATCCACATTGGCAGGCCGCACGGAGACAGGGACATGCATAAAGACTGGCAAGCTTTGATTCCTGTCTGACTGTAGTCTAGCGTCACAGATGTCAGCTACATGATTAATCCTCCTGGCGCTCCACTCCCTCCCTTTTCCGCAACGGCGCTGTGCATTACTTCTTTCGAAATCAATCACTCCTCCAATGTGCACGGAAAAAGTCGACGACAACGAGAGAGCCAGTCAACAGGAGGACATCAACAAGAAGATGATAGAGAATGGAAGAGTGACAGGTGTGTGTGTGTTTCTTTGATCAGTAAAACCAGTGTCGTAGAATGACTGGTTAGACATAAATGATCATCAGAGCGGAATAAATGTGTTTTTTTCATTATTGCACAAGTCTGAGCCTAAAACCCTTTTTTTTTTAAATGATAATTATTGATTTAATTTATCATGAAAATGTGCACTTTGGGTTTTTCCCTGTGGCAAATGTGCCAAATCATTTCCAAGGCCCAGTCATGGGACAAAGAATCTGTTTGGAGGGACACTGCATTGCAGTGTTGCCTGTGACGAGTGCCATTGGCTGACTGCTAATAAGTGAATAAGTGAGTGAACTGGAAGCCTCTGGGGGAAAAAAACAAGAGGGTGCGTCTAATGAGAGAGAAACCAATGATATACAATTCAAAACTTACTGGCAATGGGTGCTGCATAATTAGCCAATTGTGCATTTATATCTCGAACTGCCTGAGAACCCCAAATAAATACAGCATAAAAAATGAACAACAACAAGATCAATCCGTCATTCTGACGGTGAAGGGGAAGGAATAGTAAGCCTTGAATTGTGTCCTGATAGCAAACTGTTAATTACATTTACAATTACAATTACTCTTCATACCAGAAAAGAGGACACCAATAATCTTTCTGTTGTGATGAATCGGCCAAACACGACAGGGGAAAATGGGTGCGACTTAAGAAATAAAGAGTAATGAGGGAAGGTGGACGTGACAGAAGGTAGTCGTAGAAGAGACGGAGGATGATAAGTTGCTCTGTGTGAGTGTGTGTGTGTGAGTGTGGGAGATAAAAGTATAGACGGGTGATGCAGAGGTTGAATGTGAAGGAAAGGTTTGATTAAATCCTGGGATCTACCTTGTGGCTTAATTAACGTGTGTGTATGAGTCTAGGTGTGTGTGTGTGTGTGTGTGTGTGTGTGTGTGTGTACTTGACGACATGTGGTGAAGATGGAGTGAGGCTGTAAACCAGGTGGCTGTGAATGTTGGAAGCTTTTAATATATGTGGGCGAGCTTGGAAGACAACAGGGCGCTTAGAGAGATGGAATTAAAGGGGCGGAGCTTAGAGGACAGGAAAAAGAGGAAGTCGAAGAGAAAAAATGAAAGTCGGTTTGCTTCAGTAAGGGCTTGGTAGTTCTGTGGACTGATATTGATGGCATTATGGAAAATTATCTATGTGTTTTATTGTTGAATATGGCAATGAGAAATGAAATAACAGCTCCCGCGACCAAGCCACTCAAATTAATGAGTGGCTTTTTCACATGGAAACACAGTATGAATATGTATAAGCTTGCATTGAAAAACAGTCAAATGTAAACAGAAAAGGGAATTCAAAATAAACGTGGTCTCAACATCAGAATTAACGTTTTCAGTGGAGCCTGAATGCCCCGTTATTTGCTTAATGCATCCAGGTCACTGTATAAGCTGACTTCTGTTTATATAAATCTGAATTCATAATAAGCTGGTGTCATCATACACGCCTTTTTTCAGTTAATGGTGTTTGCTGTAAATAGGGACTCATTAGCCTAATTGATGCCATACTATCCTGCAGCAGGGTCTAAAAACAGGTTCATGCCGGGGTCATAATTCTGTCTCCGACTTAATAATGATAAATCATGAGACAGTCGTGAGTCCTGATTGGTGAAGAGTCTACAGAAAGTCCCCAGGAGCTTTGACAAGGTGAGGCGAGTTCAATGAAAGCAGGAGAGGGGAAAATCACAGTGAGTGGAGTGGTGGAAGGATTGAGAAGTAAGGAGGTTGGAAGGATGGCGGAGAGACATACGGAGAGACGCAGGGAGAGGTGGACGCGGCTGGCACAGTGTGGCTTTGTGTCCTGGCACGGCCACAGAGCGGCACACCTGCTCTCAGGCCGGTCCCCGTGGCTCCACAGGCAGCCTGTCATCTCCCACACTCAAACACACGTGCACTCATCTTACACGCAGCGCGCGCGCACACACACACACACGCAGTCATGCATGTGTTGTGATGCTGCATCAAAAGAGTCCTCTAAAACCACAGAAAAAGCCCTCTTAGCATCCAAGCTTTTACCCTCAGTCTTTAAGTCGTTATTTGTCGTTTTGGTGATAAAACGCCTCCGCAATACAGAGACAAACAGCAGCCTAAATCCCAATGAATTAAAAAAAAAAGATACAATGACAAAAATACACACTACAAGTCCATATTCAGGTCGATCCGTCCTTTAGTTGCATGACTAATCTCTACCCAGCGATCTGAGAGTATATGTATTTGTGTCGAGCCACAAATGAAAGTATTAACACTGGGGCAACTGGTCTGATTGGGGAAACTGTCATTTGCTGCAATATTTAGGGTTGACATTATTAAGAGCCGAATAGAGAGATTTCTGAGGATTTGGGAGAATTTCCCCTGAAACAACATAATGGAAGCATCTTAGGATTTCCACCTAATCATGGCTTGATGAGCAAACGATCACAGATGTGACGTATGAATGGAGCCATTTAAAAATACTCAGGGTCAAATAAACCAAACTGTAACAGGACTGTTATTAAATATGAAAACATTCATCGTACTTGGGCCCTAGATTTGTTTGGAGTACCTAAATAGTGCGACTTAAACTAATGAGGGAATTGTTTATTCAAGCAAACTTTTTCCTTTCCGACTCCTTTTTCTTTTTTAACCAAACCACTTGGTTCAAACCGTTCTTTCATTTCTTTACGGTGCTTAAACAAAACAAACCCAATGAATATTTAAAGACCTGTTGTCTGACAACGTTCCCCTTCGGCAATTGTTGAAATGCAGCTAAAAGTTGCCCTCCGTCACCTCAGTTGTAAAGCAACAATTCATAAAATTCCCAAAGCTAAAGCAGAACCATATTTTAGGAGCACAGTAGTTCTCCGACTGTGGGGGCAGACATATCTAATAGCATTTTAACACCCCCAACCTCATGTGAGTCATAGATGTCCCATAAAAAAAAAACTAATAATAATTTAAATAAATAGACCATGACGATACAATCGTGCTGAGAGACATGGGGTTACGTGCAGTGAAAAAAAATTAATAAATAATCATTATAAATTTTAAAAGAAATTAAATTATTATTATTATTTTTTTTTTTTAAATCAACTGAATCAAGAAATTGAATATGCAAACATATGCACGGGGCACTAAGTTGCGGGGTAAAATGCTCTTCGGTTGCTCTCTTTCACAAGGGGCTCGCGCTCACAGACCGACACACGAGTGCAGTTGTGTCTTTCATGTTGCGTAGGCGACAAAAAAATCCAAAAGCAAAAAAACCTTGAACAGTTTTGTTCCCTGAACTCTCATGTGTCCGTGTTGCCTTAATGGTTGGTCACCTTGGGCCAAGCCAGGGAAAATGACCACAGTGGACACAGGTTGTTGACCATAGCCAATCTCCCCATTATGGCCAAAGAGCCCACAGAGACGTAAACATTACATGGAAGAATGGCCTTCCCGATCGACCTCCAAGATTGCAAAGTGAAGGTCAATGGTCTATCCGACAACCTATCGGGTGAGCTTGTGTGTGATTTAAAGTGTTTTACAGTCAGGGCGTGTGTGATTGGAGTGTGTTGGGGGGGGCAAGATTGAACCTCACAGTACACGAAAGGGACTTCAAAGTGAGTGTCACAAAGGATAAGCCTGATCTCTTCACTGCTGCATACCAGTGGCCAAAGCCCACAGATTCTATTTACACACACAAATACACTCAGACACACATATACGCACACACAGTGGCCACAACGGGCCACAGGTGTGTTGCCGGCGGCATCTACCTTTCTCATACGACTTCACGGGCATGCTTCGGTGTGCAACTGTGATGGTGATCCATACATTCGGGCGGTGTCCAATCTTTGAACAACTCCAAACCATCTATAAAAACAACAACGTCAGCCCTCCAAAATAAAGTTTGAAATCCCCCCCCCCCCCCCCCCAGCGCTGGAGATTTTCATCCAAAACAGCAATCACAGTAGCACTACCTTATGCTTATGTTATTTAGGCATGATATGCATATGGGCACGGGCTAAGTCTCTTCACATTCGCGGTGAAATGTGCGCCATTTGCATAACTTACTTGGATGTGTTTTGCAATTATGCGCCCTGTTCCAACACACGCCGCATCGCTCCGCATACAAATTCAATTCCAGGAGATAAGAGTACCTTATGAATATACACTTAATTGGCAACAAATTCCCCTGTTCAATTTTCAATCGGTTCTGCAAATTACCAGAGGAATTGTAATGGCTTATTTCTTCTCTCCTCTGCCGCCCCCCGTCCCTCGCGCTCTTTCCCCAATGACAGGGAAAGACAAACTCCCAAACAATTGCTCCTCGGGCACTATCTCTTAAAAGGGGAAAGAAAAAAAGGAGAGAGAGAGAGAGAGAGAGAGAGAGAGAGAGAGAGAGAGAGAGAGAGAGAGAGAGAGAGAGAGAGAGAGAGAGAGAGAGAGAGAGAGAAAAGAAAAGTGGCCAAAAAAAAAAAGGGGAGAGGTGATCAAGGGGAAATTGGTGGCTCTCGCCTCCCAGCGCTGTGCGCGTACGACTGAACCTGAGGAGGCGACACATCCACTGTAGGAGATCAAAAGGGTTTCTCGTTTTGCGGTGCGCCCCTTAAACTAACACTATACAAAAATGTCGTTTCCTGCCCCCACCGAACTCTGCGAACACAAGCGCTACACACTCCGAGCGGCCTTCGGCGGTGTCTGGCATTTACCCGCACTGTCTGCCGAGCAGCTCGGAGGCAAAGCTGAGCGCAGCCGACCTCGGGGCGAGTGAAGGTCACCGAGGAAGGGACGAAACGCGGTTCAGTGACCCGGCGAGTGGCATCTCTGGGATATAGGTCCGTACGCGACAAGGCGGGATTTTAAACAGGACACAGTGAACCCGTTGAGGGGAGTAGGGTTCACATGAGAAATGCGTGCCTTTTGTAATCATTTCTATCCTTGGGTCCGACGCATTTCCCTGCGTTGTCACGGAGGAAGAAAAAAAGGCACGAATGTGACAGAAGTTACGACAATATGTCGACCGCCGCCTTGGTCTTCAAAGAGAAAATCCCAGGACCTTACTTTAGGTAATATGTAAAAAGCACATTTCAACTGACAGGATTACATTACTTTCGAGAAAATAAAGCATCCAAATAGTCCGATAACGTCAAACTTTAAAAATAAATAAATAAGCCACTTATTTTATCAACCAACAGGAAACAACCAATGGCTGAGGACGATCTGCCGAAAGAAAACATTGTCAATATAATCCTGTTGATGGTCCCACTGCTTATTATTGAGTCTATGACCTTTCCCGTATAGAATCCTGAGACTTAGTACTTGACCTACCCGTCACCTATGGGGGGGGGGGTGGGGTATTTATTACCGGCCCCTCTGCTCAGCCAACAGTATTGAACAGGCTAACTATAATCAATGACTTTTATGCCTCGGGTGGCATGTTTACACCCATTTTCTAAATCATAAAGGTTAGGTTCAATACGAAGAATACAAAGTAGAGACTCATATTTTAAATCACCAAGAGTTCACTAATGGTAAAACAAACTGTTTTTTTTTGAAACGTTAGGGCCAAAAGTAGAGGAATGCAAATGCCAATACAGCTTAAAAGCAACTATCATGAAGCACTCTGGCATGCTTTCAGCGAGCTGATGGATGTTGCTAAATGATGGTGATTTCCGTGTCCATTTCTCCGACATAACTCTGAGGGGTACGTGGTACTGTCGGAGTCTCTCCTTGTTGTAATAGGACGGGAAACACCTCGACGGTGCCACAATTAGAGGCTCTTCAAGCGTACTTATGGGCTCTTAAAAAGGGCTGAACCTGATAACGAGGAGACTAATTCATTCCCCTAAAGGAACGGACGGAAGACGCGCGGCCTAAGCAACCACAGACGCACAGGAAGACCAAAGTTGCATTTCAAACACGGATTCAAAGTGGATTCGCAAGAGTCTGAGGGCGCTGTGACGAGATGATGAGAGGTTATCTTGACGGAGAACCGAGACGAGTGCCTTTGTGAAAAGGCATTAAAGACCAGAGCTTTAATGTCAAAGTGCAGCATCCCACCATGACATTTTCTCTATTATTTTTCATCGTTGAGAACTTGACACCGCACAGAAAAACTTTAGAAACTGAAGAAAGTGTTGGCTGGAGTTACAGGGAGTTTTCTAAACTTTCTGATAAAAAAAAGAAAAAAAAAAGACCTTTAGTTAATACAGTTGCATGATGAGAAGGAGTCAGAGAGGATTTTAATTCCTAATGACCTCACCTTAAACGTTTCATGTATACAATGGGAAACCAATTACACAACATTCTACCAAAAATTGCGGCGGATCCGGTGTTACATTTTTACGGCTTTTTCAAAATTCCTTCCGAATGGGTCTAATATTCCATTACAAGATAAATTGTAAAGAACGGTACAGCCTGTCTGATATGTGCTGAATTTCAATCCAGCTGAAGGATCTGGCCTTCCTCTGGAAAACCACTTCAACAGGAAGTGAAATCGGCCAAACCGTCAGATGGCTCGGTGTAATCTGTCCATCACTTCAAACCACTGGGACACAGACCATGAGGCTACCTTTTCAGCCGAGGCGAAACCTATAGATTGGTCTGATGAAGACGACTGATGAAGAATGCATTATTGAACAATACAATCCCATGCCAAATACCAATGTCATCCACAAACCTCCCTCCAACATAGTTGTCTATTATTATGATATATATTTAATCTACAGTCGACAGCTCCGGTGTTATGACTTACTAAGTGCAAGTGCAGTTAAAACTATTTGAACATGCGGCTGCTTCATATTTTTGTCCTTAATCTGTCTGACTTTAATTTGCATAAATAAGAGTCCCTGTACAAATTGGATGTAGATAAGGTTTCAAACATTTCAAATTCATGTACTGTACAATGACACCTCCCACTGTGTAAATTGGGAAATTGTATTCAATTTAAGCACACTCGGCTTCACCACAGTTTCTAACGCGACCTTGGATGTCATCACTCAGCAAGACACATGTGCTAAAACGCACACACAGATCCCATACACATCCAGTCATGCATGCATGCATGCGCGTGTACACACACACACACACGGAGCAGATTATGCATATTTATGAGAGATCAACACCCTTTCCCCCCACTACGCTTTTGCCCTTTTTCTCATGTACAGCAGAGGACACACACTTGCCAGCCATGAGCACACACATGCCGCACTAAATGACAATGTCACAAAACTGCAGAATTGTTGTTGCCGTTGCCGTCCCCCCCCCCACACACACACTTTGTGCACAAGCTGGCAGTCACAAATGGCAGCAAAGGCTGAAGAGTGCCCCCTGCTGCTTTAGTGAGACCCAGGTCGGCTTACCTGGGCCCGTTTCTCCATTAGCACAGACTCACTCGGGGGGCGGAAGGAGGTCGATATCATACTGCAGCCGCTATAGTAATAAAACCACAGGCCACCCTGACATAGCACGAGGCAAGAGGCGGTGGCACTGCAAAAGCAAGGCTGGAAAAGTAGGTGTGAGGATTTAGACAACGGCCGAAAGTGAAGATGAGGGCAGAGAAACTCGAGAAGCGGCTCCAGATAGAAGAAAGAAGTGGGAGGGTAATGCTAAGCAAAAAAAAAAAAAAAAAAAACGGCAAAGACCTGCGGCAGTTGAAAAGACATACTGGGAAATTGCAGGTGAGAAGAAACTCTGCGGGAAAATGGAGAGTTGGAGGGTCTTGGCAGGAGGGGAAGATTGATGTAAGAAAGAAAGAAAAGAATTGAGGCGCACGAGTGCCATTTGGATCCTAACACAGTTTCCGACACGTAGAGATCTATGAGCTAATCGATTACACAGTGTGTGATTGACCTTTCATTGGCCACACATGATTAGATGTAAGGTTTTGTTTCTGTAAAGCATCATCCATATTCCCCAAAAGCAACAGGGAGCAGAGTTTGTCACGTTGTGCATCTATCATATCCAATATATCCAAGGATGGATGGTAATTTGATGAGAGAAATGTCTTCCGATACATCTGGAACCCCCCAATAACCTCCCTCCCAGTGTTGATCTGATTCTTCGAACGCGCAAAGTACAAGTTTGATCTGTGTCTCATCGACTTCAGCTACTATCCCCACTCTGACATTCAGTGTGCCCTGTCATTTCGTGGGAAAAAAAACACAGCTTACACTTTTCACCCGATACGATGCACGGACTGCAGAAGGACACTCGGCGGGTGGGTTGACTCTTTGATAAACTGCTGTTTTCCCACTTAACCGGCCCTGAGGTTATCTGATCAAACCGGTCAGGTCATTTTTTCCCCATTCGCATATTATATCATGCTATAATCCCAGCGTTGATCACGATTATCACCAGGATGGCACTTCTACTTCTTTATTTTCCCCAGGTGTGTCCGCGGCTTGAATCCTGAGAGTGAGCACTGGTTTAAAACGTTTGAAAATGTATTTTCCACTTGCGGTACAGCACGAGTGAACAAAGCGGGTAATATTGAGCAGGTGCAGCAGCAAACCTGGTCCGGCTGTTAATTATCTCAAGCAGTGACAATGATATATCGCAGACGAAAGGGGAGCTTTAATTAAAACGGAAAAAATCCAACAAATATTTGCTCCCCGTTAGTGGCTAACCACACTCGAGCTCCGTGGAACATTGTTGTCATGAGTCGATTGTTGTTTTTTCACAGTTCTCCTTTCAAATCAGCCGCACAAACCAATTTAAAACCAGCCTGTCTCGCACCAAAACCACAGATGGATAACATTAGTGACTCCGTGTCTGGGTGGGTATAGGAAAATGTCAAATTCACTATATCGCCTTTATAAGCTGATTACGTTGATGTGATATGCACAGTTGACTCCAATTAGCCAAAAATATCCAAAAGACCTCCGGCTTTAATCATGAATTTTTTTCAAAATAGCTGAATTCCATTTAGGTGTACCATGGCCCTGCTATTGTACATGCTGGCTCGATACCAGCGCGGCACTTAAATGGAACAAAAGCATCTTTAACCTTATTAGTTACACGTGCTCTTTCCCTGAAGTCGGTGTATTACAAAAATTGCCTTTGATGATACGAGTGAAATCGGTCCCCTCCTGCCCGTGGTCTATAATTAGCAGTCTTCAACTATCCAATATTTGAGTTGGTAAAAAAAAACAGAAATCCAATCGGGCAATCCAAGCAAATTGGTTCCGATAAAGATAGGACGAGGACAGAGAAGAGATAAAGACGGTGATACGAGACGAAAGGGCGACAATATCTGCCGGTGTCTGGGCAATAAGGAGCGAGGGAATCGGAAAGAGATGAACATCCGCAGATGCCATCAGAGAACAATGGGAAGTCTGGAGGAGGGGGGGGGGGCAACCGGGAAGCCTTTGTAATTGCAGGAGATCACGGAGGTTATCATCTGGGGCCTCTCCCCCCCCCTCACACTGCCTTCCCCTTCCGCAGATGGATGAGAGACTTGGCGGCCAGCCGATGGACACGAAGGCCGCCGGGATGGATCCAGCCACAACGGGAGCATTACTCCCTTTGCTCCATTGCTCTTTGAGAAACTCACGCTCCTCAGATGATTAGTGATGATGGATATTGGGGACGTTTGGGGGGGGGGACAGAGAGTGGCAGCAGGTAGAAGAGCTGAGAGACAGTAAATCAGCCATGTTGAAAGTAGTTGGGGGGAAAAAAAAAAAGAAAGGTAAAAGAGGTGGCGAAAGAGATGGCTGGCCGGCTGACAGCGGGCCCGTGGCGAAGGCACCTCAGTGGACTGCTCTTAAATGGTTGTCCGTCAGAACAGGAACGGTTGCCCTCTGCTCCTTTCTTTAAAATGAGCTCGTTATGGTTCAGAACATCATGGAATGGACTCTCAGTTTTGAGGGGAGCGGAGATGTCATTAGGCATAGTGAGAGGGAGCTGGGAATGGAGGCGGAAAGGTGGAACGACAGGGGAGATGGAGAAAACGAAGAGAGAGAGAGAGAGAGAGAGAGAGAGAGAGAGACAGAGACAGAGAGAGAGAAATTGAGACAGAGGAAATGAGGAATATCACCAAAGAAAGAAAGAGGGAAATGAAGAGGAGAAGGGAGCTCTAACGATGGTTACCATTCTGGAGAAGAAGACTGCCAACGTTCTCGGCCCTGTGAAGTAACTTGGCCATTGTGCTCCCGGAGGAAGACTTTCCACACCGCACGAGGACCATTCGGCGTTCGAGTGGCTTCCGCCATTACCTGGCGAGTCGCGACGTACACCGAGGCTGAGCAACATTCCAATTAAAACGATGTGCAAGATCGACATTCAGCCCACAAATGCACACACTGTGCGAGCCCGAAGCCGCGCGCGGCGAGGGAACGCATCGCCAACGCGACGACAGCCCGGCGCGAGACGGTTCGTTTTCAGTGCGTATGTCGGCAATTATGGGTTAATTATTTATTAATGCTCCCACCCCACGAACGCGCGCGCAGCAGAGGTGCAACTAACGATTATGTCTTCACTTAAGAACTGATTCGTCGTCACAAGCGTCTCAAGATGACGAACGACCGGAGCTTAAAATGACACTGACAAATTGTGTGTCTTGTTTAACCAGTGTCTCAAAGCCAAGAGATGTTAAACTCACAATCCTATAAAAAAAAAAATATATATATATATATATGGATATATAAATGGCGAGGGGAACAACTGCCGACAGACCTTTTTTTTTTTTCCTTCTTCGTGTCGCGTTCCTGCGGCCGGGGCACATTTTTCATTTTACTTTTCATTCTTGCTCGGCGCCAACACCCCCTTGCGCCAAATACGCAGACACGCGCAGGCAAAGGAAACAATCAGACCTTTATGGGCGGTTAGGGACGTGAGGACGAGCGCGTGAATGTCAGCTTGGCAGATGCCTCATCTCTCGGTCTCAGAGTCCTTTTGATTTTTCGTCCATTTACCTCCTCTCCCAAACACCGCACGCGCCCCGATCAATTATGATCGCGCAAAATGTCACATTAGGTGGAATGTTTAATGGCACGTGGCTTAATGAGACTTTGGCTGGCGTCAGATTGATTATGAGCCTGCGATTGTTTAACAATCATTACGCTCCGTTCAAATCAACATTGAGAGGAGACGACTGGCAACGATCATTTACTCTGATGAGGGCAATAATTTTCGAAAAAGATTTGGCGCGAAACCGTTCATCTGCAATAACTCCCTCTGTTTTGGCTTGGTCAATAAATCGTGGCGTATGAAAAAAAGCGAATCGGGAAACCTTGTTTTTTTACACATTATAAATTCCAGCGCCACAAGAGATCCAGTAGGTCAGGGAGATTTGAAAAAATAACAGTGATTAGATTACTTCCCCCCCCCCCCCCCAATGGGGCAGAACCGTTTTAACGTGCAACTGGGAGTCTGAGATTAACCAACTCTTGATTTCATGACATCGTGTCACAGAGCTATCCAAGAAGCGTTCTGGAAAAACGCGATTAGGCCGCTCTGAAGGCCGGCGCAGCTGCGCGCCAACACGAAGCTGTTCTCATCCGCGACGGAATTGTTACGATATCCAGGAGTTCACGACCACCCACGCAACGTTTTCATTTGCGCCGCCTTCTCGGTCTGTTTGCGCCTCGCGCGGCCGATAATGCTGCTGACTGTCAACCGCTGTTTGCGTGCGCTGATATTTCATTTGAGCCGCCATTATCGAAACCGCAGGCCCTGGACTGATAGCGAAGAGTTGCCGGATATCTGGCAATAAAATCTCGTAATTAGCAAATGCTGTGTGAAGGCGGGGGGGGGGGGGGGGGGGGGGGGGGGGGGGGGGGGGGGGGGGTCTTTCTCTGTAACCTTCTCATCACGCAACGCAGCAAAACTTCAAACACAGAGTGTCTACACAACTTAGTTTGTGTAAACAGCTGCAACTTAGCCCAACCACCCCCCCCCCCCCCCCCCCCCCCCCCCCCCCCCCCCCCCCCCCCCCCCCCCCCCCACCCCCCCCCCCACCCCCCCCACCCCCCCCCCCCNNNNCACACACACACACACACACACACACACACACACACACACACACACACACACACACACACACACACACACACACACACACACACACACACTTTATATATTTTTGTGCATTCGCACTCTAAACTGTACTTACAAAAAGCGACTCAGAGAGAGAGCCACAGGCAAAACAAAAGGAGAGACATTAAAGGCGTCATTTTCAATTTGAGCGCACTGAATTGAGGGCTAATTATTTGGCTTTTGCTATTGGGATTTTTATATGCCCCGGCTAAATGTTGGGACCACACACACACACGCACACACGCACACACACACCACACATTTTTTTTTTTTTTCAAAGTACTATTTCATGTCTATAGACAAATGATACAACTTTAACAACAATTTTGCCGGCGGTCCCTGCGGCCATTACTCCCGCCCGCGACCCCAAACATCTGTTGCACCCCCACCGCTCGGCAGATGAAGATCTATGGCTCCTCACGGGCAGTGCCGCGAGGGCGACGTGACTTTTCAGGCCACAGGGGGAGAGCCGGCCGCGCTGCGAGCGCACACTTTGTCACTCCACCAACAGAGTCCCCGGCGAGAGGTCACAGACGGGCCTCGTCCATCACAGGCCACAGATATAGGCACCCACGTGACACGGACGCCGGAGCTTATGCTTCCGCTTTCAATATACACATTGCACAACGGGCCACAACGCCGATGTGGACCGGGCTCGACGGAGACTTACGGGTGATGAAAAATATGTTCGCACACCTGCCCTGTTTTCATGACTTATGTTCTCTTTTAGGGAATTTTGAGTCATAATGAATGCAAATGACAAAGGCCTTGGCTTGTTTAATATTGTTCATTAATACCCCCCCCCAAAAAAAGACACACGGATGCCTGATAAGTCTCATGGCAACACCGGCAAGAGAGGGGAACCCAACCATGACATTGTGGGCATCGCGGCACGCAGTAAGCTTGTGTCCACCAAGACCACCGGCTCAAGAAATACTCGCAGACGGGATTGTTTTACGTGTCTGGAGCTGAGAGATGTACGAGCTTGTTGCTTTTGAAGAGAACCCCCCTCTCTCTCTCTCTGTGTGATAGTTAGGGACAGCGTTACTTTATGGGATCTATGATATACGGGTTTGTGGCTGCGGGACCAGTATTCTGTCCACAGAGCTCCCCCTGTGCTCCTATGTCGTGTGAAGGCTTTCACATACGGTGACAGACTATGATCACATTTTATGATGGAGAACAAAAAAAAAAAAAAAACTGAGAGTAGTATTTCTTGGCTCTGTGAAATGGAAGCTCCAATATGGCTGCTAAGGTAACCGTGGGCATCCCCTATTGGTCCCTCTGCCTTCCTCTCTTTCTTTCTTTTTTTTTTTTTTTAACAGTCTACTCCTTGGCCAGATGCATCACTCTCCCTCTCCTCTGATACGTCTATGGGACTACCCTCTCCTTTATTTCCGCCTCTTCTTTTCCCTAGACGTGTTAACAAGTTTACAAATATCCACCTCGTTCCCTTGGAGACTCCAAAGATGATGATTTTGATGCTTTGCACAAAGATGGGCGTGGAGAATTAGACCCAGCAGTCAATCAGAAAAGCATGCTGAAGAGCACACATGGAGGGTGGGTCTAAATGAAGACACAATAAGAGATAATGTACAATAAGATTCACAGATATCGATCCTTCAGTCTGAAAAAGCTCCCGTTGTTGCTGGGGACCTTCTCGCTCTTTTTCTTTGTCTGACCTTTTCTTTTTCACCTTTGCCCAAATTCCCGCGAAACAGGTCTGTGTCACCGGCCAGTCGACTTTTCTTTCCACCCCATCTCTCGCTCCTTCTTTCTCACCTCACCTTTCCACCCCCCCATACTTTACTGCCCTCGGTCCCGCGATCTCTCCCTGTTGCTCTCTTTCATCGCTGCCTTCATTTATGTACTCCCCCGTGCTCTTTAATTTCCTGTGCATGAAAGATTAATCGGACCGCCTTAATAATACATAGGGAAGAGCGGGTTGAAAAGTGCAGAAGGAAGCAAAGATCCTGAAAGACAAAAGGGAGAAATATCCCTAATCGACCCGTCTTGTCATTCATCCGTCCATCCCACTTATTAATCTTTCTCCTTCTGCCAATTTCGTAGTACGAACAAATAACAAATGTTCAATGAAAAAAATAAAAAATAAAATCCTCAAGCAGCCCAGCTCGGAAATCTCGACAGATGTTAACACAGGAATATATTGGGACCAAACATATAGACTCGGCTAAAAATAAAG
Source organism: Colistium nudipinnis (assembly GCA_016785305.1). Classification (NCBI taxonomy): domain Eukaryota; kingdom Metazoa; phylum Chordata; class Actinopteri; order Pleuronectiformes; family Rhombosoleidae; genus Colistium; species Colistium nudipinnis. Next base: position 784,663 of record JAFBJU010021519.1, on the reverse strand, counting down.
CAGAAATGTTATTTTGCGAAGGTTGTAGTAGAGGAACTTTCGCGGTGTGTCACTGGGGCGATTTTAATAGATTATGAACTAAGGTGGAGATCTGTTGCACAGAGGAATGTGATACAGCAGGCGTCGGCCACACAAACGATGCGTGCGACTTGGCTCTGCGCGTGTTGTTATTTTTGATGTCATCCTGGGATTTGGAGAGGACAAGGAAAACGGGGAACTGAACCAGTGATATCCTTCCAATAATGACTCCAATAAAACGGAGCATTTTTGGCGAAAAGGTCCCGATTGCCCCATCACGAGCAGTTGCAGGCAGCAGGGAACGATTTGGTGGAACAAAAACAACTGCGCAAAACATGTAAAGCATATCGAGCTTCGAGCGACGCCGGTCAGAAGACTCACCCGCTTCAAACTCATGAATATATCACACCTTCTCTCTCTCCTCTCCTTCCATCCTTTATCCTCCCGGCACAGCTCAGAGAACAGCCTGGAGAGGCCCCAAAAACAAGCAGCTTCGAGCAATTCTTCATCCAAAACACACTCTCTCTAACGTAGCTTGAGTTCCAATACCCCGGGAGCCTGACAACTTAGTCTTTGTCAACAAGAACAACCTTGTCCCTCTTGCTTTCTTGCTTCTGCTTCGGCCCCACCCCCCCCTCCACTTCCCCTCGAGAAAAAGAAATAATATATTTATAAAAAGGCACGCAGTATGTATCATTTCCCCTCTTGCCCTGCCGAGGTTGAGATGATCATTCACGGCAAACAGAGCAAAACACAGCCCTGCATTATTTATTGGAGGTGTATTTACTGCACACTGTGTGTAACCTTGTTTCTTACAGCATGCAATGACCTCCACACTCTACTGATCAAGGGAAGTGGAAAAAACCAGGCGGTTTGGATGGAGGAAAATAGAGGGTGTTGGGCTCAAAAAACCTTGCAACTATTTTAAAGTTTAAAAAGTTTGAAAGTGTTTTCTTTAGCTATGCTGGAACAATATTATACTATAACTTTAAATAAATTGTTGATCTCCATTTTATTCCGTATTTCTTCCCATTTATACTTTTCTTATCCGCACCGTGTACTAACTTCTCACAGGTTGCGGTACAGCTATGTTTTGGAGAGAAAAACACCTGAACCAAACATTTTAGCATATTTTTGGAAGTTATGAAAATCTAATTCATGCCAAGCGCTGACTTTAGTTTTCACTATGAACCCTGAATGAACCCTCTCTCTCTCTCTCTCTCTCTCTCTCTCTCTCCACAATCTCCACCACACAGTTTATCATCATTAAAATGAAATGCTGGAAGATGCATGAGTGTATGTAAACTATCCTTTGTGTGTGCCCCGCATATTATACAATAAGCCCACATAAGGAGGGCTGTCAGTGAAAATGTGGCCTAGAAACGCGCGGGGGTAAAGCGGCTCAGAAATGCATTTGATGCACTACATGCTCTGTGATCATCCCATCAACTTTGCTCAGCGTTGCGAGAGGGGGGGAAAGAGAAATGCTATAAAGTGATTTCATTGACACGCAATATGGGATTTACGGAAACGGCGACTGTTCACTCATCTTCATTACATCTGGGGGGGGGGGGGGGGTTTGGAGTGTAT
>JAFBJU010021519.1:762514-782783 GCA_016785305.1 Colistium nudipinnis | reverse complement strand
GGTTAAAAGGGTGGGGGGGTGATAACCCCCCCCCCCCCCCCCCCTCCCTCCCCAACAACTGTGAATGATTAACCTCATAACTTTAGTCTTGATTGTTTTTTTTAAACTCAATTCATTTTTTAATAAAATATTAAAATTATATTTTTGATTTTTAGCGTATCGACAATTTGCAAATATGCAAAACAATGGCTGTTATGGCTCTTGGCCAATAACAAAACTGTCACATCCCTTAATATAATATTTTAAAATACCTGGTCAACAACAGGACCAACTTTTTAATTGTAGAATTCCAAGTTTTAGGTGAACCATCACAGCATGTTTTTGTCACTTCCCTGAGCGATAAATGTTCCAGCAAATGCTTTTTCATAGGTGTTTAATTTATTTTGCATTTTGTTACATGATTTATAACATTTTTGCTGCCAATTCCGTTTGCAACTTTTTGGGTATAAATTAGCTTTTCTTTGTTCGACATACTTGTTCAGTTGCTGTTGTAGCACTGCCAATTGCACCACAAAGGGAGCACAAATCCAGGATGCTAGAACCATCTCAACATTTCCCAAACTGTATTTCCTTTTTTGGGAAAGATAAAAAATAATATTATCAGGCAGTTACAATGTGGTGACTCCTGTGGGGAACTAAACAAATGTTATTTTGTGATGACTAAAAAAAATGGCTGATGCCGGAGCTCCTTCAGCTCTTCAAGTCTTTTGATCCTTTGTTTGTGTTTGTGAATTTGTGTTTGTGGGAAGAATTTTAGAACGACTTAAATTAACGTAGCTTAAATACCAGACATTCTTTAGTTGTAGTCCATGCAAAACTATATCTTAAAGTAAATAACAAGACACTACAATCACAACACAAACGTTTTTTTTCTCAGATGATGGTGATTGCATTGTATATATTTTCCCCCAGACAGTGCAAGTTGATTGGATCAAAAGAATCAAGAATAAACGTTTAAAACAAATGTTCTAAGGTTTGTGTTGGACCAAAATGTTTTCTTGTATACTCCGGTTATTACCCAACACTTCAGGTGTTGTTAGCACAGCGACTGCTCTGTTGTTCTGATCTGTTTGTTGACCTCTAAAATATAGCACATGGAACACAAATAGTGTGTGCGTGTGTGTGTGTGTCTGTGTGTGCGTGTGCTTTCGTGCGTGCTAAAGCACTATTGTTCGTGTCAATAACCCTCCTCTGGGTACAGGCTCAGAAAAAGAGAGAGTGGGGTGGAGGTGAAGAAAGTATGAGACGGAGCGGTGGAAGAAGAGAACAGGATGGAGGGAGGTGAGAGAGGAATGGACAATGGGAGAGAGAGAGAGGGAAAGAGAGAGAGAGAGAGAGAGAGACAGGGAGAGAGACAGAGAGTGTGGGGGGTTGGGCAGAGCTGTCTGTTTTTGAACCTTCAGGTCTCAGTGCTATTTGATGAAGATAAAGTGAAGCGTTTAAAATCAATAATCTGCTCGATATGTCCTCAGAGAGGTTTGACCACTGGGTCCCCAACCGATGGATTCATCTGAGATGCGGGGGGAATATCTGGTGAGACTTCTCCCGAACCTCGAGTCAATTTCAGTGCCGACGTGGCAGCAACCCAGCGAGATGACTGATGAGCCTGGGCAAGACGCAATCAAATCTCAGAAGCACAAAATGAATGGGACGGAGGAAACCAAGAATAACTCAAATGTACTGCAGCAAAAAGAAAAAGAAGCCTCCGATATACGCTCGAACGCGTTACAGAAAGTACGACAGAAGCAACCGAAAGTGTCTAAATCAATTTACACACATTTGAAATAAGGTCGAACAAGGAATTGACGTCAGCCGGACCACATTTTCAGCATTAAATTGTGATTTGATGAAATATTACAATCTTCGGAATAAAAGTGAACGTTAAACGAGAGACCGTAAACATCTTTGAAGATGAGATTATGCCAATACATTTTTTATTTATTTTTTTCCTCTACCCAAAACCTGACGTGCAAAATGTACTACTGGGACATGCGTCATCTCCAGGGGGACCCTGTGTCACTCGATTGGCGGTGTGGCCTCTTAACAGAGCCGCTGGACAATGGACATGTCAACCAAATATTGATCAAAACGGAAACCACTGAGGGCAGGATCATAATGGCCTCGCCGTTTTTTTTTTTTTTCCAGGGGATGTGGAATCATGCAGCCGGGATGAGCCCAGGGGACGGCGAAGGGGCATAAGGTGAATGGATGGCGTGCGAAAGCGCGCCTGTGCCGCGCGCAGGCATTGCCTATGGCTCCACAACATTTCCCGGGATGGCAACAAACAGAAGGCCGGTGGAATATCATTCCCAAGGATAACTCCCAGGAAGACGCGACGAAGCCTCCCGAGGATCTGTCGCACGGAAAATCGGATCATTTATCAGTACATGTGACGTTCCGGCTTTTCACCTCGCTGCGTTCGTCTGGTCTAATTAACACAGTTATGAGCACTGGACAGCCTTCAATTGATGCTCCATCAATAGGCATCACGGAGGAGTGGAAATGAGTCGGCTTGCCCTGTCTCCTGCACTGAGCTTACGACACACCAACTTCTGAGTTCTGAAATTCTGGGATATGGAGTTCAATTGTGAAGCTGAGGGGCCTTCTTTTTTTTCTTTTTGACATTGGAAATGCTCGCTGAATGAACGGGGAGACGAGTGAAATGAGCACACTCTCAAGGTCTGCTTTTTGGAGAGTGAATCAAGGATGACGGTAAAGGTGGGCTCATGTTTTGGACTAGTTCACTCGCGGGAAGGCTTCGACGATAATTTTCGAGCCGTAGATTCTGTAAAAAAAACGCACGACCATCGGCGCTCTCCAACTCACACACGGCACGGCGTCCGCCGACCAGCGGGCACAACGCAATCGCGGGGGCTTCACCGTATGACCGAACACGCCTGGACGGTGGAGGTCACAGCCGCCGCGACCACCTTACGTGATATCCATGCAACCCGTGCAGCCGGCCACGCGCGCACACTCTACTACCGCTGCCGGTGCGGGAACAAGCGCGCGCGGACACCGACGGAGGCCACGATTAGCGAGGGCCACGGTTTACAGCACGGACGACTTTAATTTATGCCCAATAAAACCCCAATACATTGCTCTCATTCCTGTAATCTCTCTCTGCCTTTAAATCACCGCGGCGCCCCTTCGTATTTACGATCCATTACTGCTGCTCGAGAGACGGCGGTATTTCATTTTTCCTCAAAAGCCCCACACCATCAGCCGACATAAACAATCGTATTGTTTAACTGTGTAACGATTTCTGTAATTAAATTAACGACGCCGTGGTGGGGGGGGGGGGGGGGGGGGGGGGGGGGGGGGGGGGGGTGTTCACTCACCTCTTTCCTCATGCTTCATTCTTTCAGTTGCTTGCATCACTCCTGGCTCCTCCTCACCCCTTTTTGCTCTTTTTTTTTTCTGAAGAGGAAAAGAGCAGACCATTGAACGAAACAACTAAAGCAAAGAAATGAAGGCCGTCCAGTTGTTTTTAGCATAAAAGGCTATCGCATATCAAAAGCGTGTTCTATTGTGGAACAAAGTGCAACAAATTGCAATTGTGTCGGACACACACCGGGCTGTTCTGTGGCGCACACTTCGACGAGTTCATGGCCCCAAACGGGATGGAGCAAAAATTGACTTAAAGCTTTGAGCGGTGGTGGACAGAAGCCTAGATAACATTAAAAAAAGTAACAAAGGTTTTTGGACCTTATCTTATTAGTGGAAGAGAAAAAAGACATTAGTCTTTTTGAATAAACAAGAAAACAATATATTGGATTACTTATATAATATATTGGAAGTTTGTGTCTCTCATCTGTTGTGCTAATGCACCCCTTTCTACTTTCGACTTTTTTTTTTTTTTTTTACTTTACTGTTCATGTTCCCCGCTACCGTGCTTCGCTTTCTCCATCACACCTGCAGCCGTTTCCCCCACCTTTCCATCGGCGCACACAGCTCGGCCCATTCCACCTCCGTTGTGACTTTGCTTTCTGGGGGCTGTAATTCAATAGAGTATTTTCTTTGAAAGGTCAAAAGGGGAGAGGTCAGGCTGACATTTAGCAGGTCACTGAAGCAAATTTATTTTATTTCTTTTAGATTTCTGCTGTTTCCAGCTGTGGCAGGATGGTTACATGAGGCTGAGGGGGGGGGGGGGGGGGTTCTTCCTCTGGGGGGGGGGGGGGGGGGGATTCACTGCAGCCACTGAAACGCTGTTAAAACGACTGGTTCGATTAAACAATTTACCTCTGAACAAATCCGCTTTGCAAACCTGGGCACGGAATCTAACCGAAGCCGCTTGTCAAGTCAATATGTGTATTTGTGGAAAAATCCTCTCGGGGAGACGTGCATTTCTTTTGTTTTCTTTTGGACCAATTAGAATGAGTGATGAGGATCGAACCCGAGCAAGAAGGAAACATGCCGAACGCCAACCCAACTGAAACCATCACCATTCCGAAGAGCCACTTTCTTAAACTAAGAGGAAATTGATTTTTTTTTTTGTTTGGCCGTCTAGAGAGGTTTTATTTAACTTTTCATCGATACACATTTCAAGAAACTACAACTTCACACCGACTTTTAAACAACTGGCGCAGGAAATGCCCTTGCCCTTATTGTCTTTTGTCAAGTGCCACACTTGCAGCAAAAACAACCTGTCACAGGTTGTTTAAAAGTTTCTTTGAATGACCACTTTTTTTCTTTTAATTCACTGCCATTGAGAGGGAGCCATAGGTAACGATTTCATAGGTATTTTTTTTTTTTTTTAAAGGTGGTATCCGCTTTGCAAACCTGGGCACGGAATCTAACCGAAGCCGCTTGTCAAGTCAATATGTGTATTTGTGGAAAAATCCTCTCGGGGAGACGTGCATTTCTTTTGTTTTCTTTTGGACCAATTAGAATGAGTGATGAGGATCGAACCCGAGCAAGAAGGAAACATGCCGAACGCCAACCCAACTGAAACCATCACCATTCCGAAGAGCCACTTTCTTAAACTAAGAGGAAATTGATTTTTTTTTTTTGTTTGGCCGTCTAGAGAGGTTTTATTTAACTTTTCATCGATACACATTTCAAGAAACTACAACTTCACACCGACTTTTAAACAACTGGCGCAGGAAATGCCCTTGCCCTTATTGTCTTTTGTCAAGTGCCACACTTGCAGCAAAAACAACCTGTCACAGGTTGTTTAAAAGTTTCTTTGAATGACCACTTTTTTTCTTTTAATTCAGTGCCATTGAGAGGGAGCCATAGGTAACGATTTCATAGGTATTGTCCTGATTTTTTTTTTTTTTTTTTTTTTAAAGGTGGTAGTGGCCTTTTTTGTCTGTATATAAAGTGTATGTGCTGTATTTTAAGTAAGACTTCAGGGATGTATTTTTACTATTGAATCTAGATTTTGTTAGACAATTGCTGATACCTTTGCGGTGATTGTTCCACCACCGTTATAGTACCAGTTAGTCTAGATTAGCAGAATCACAGACACAATAAAGAAAAACATCTATATCTATGGATGGAAACAATTATCAACGTTATGACCATATATACGACATCAAATATGGACCTTATGCTTTATTCAAACTACCGACGTAGCACCGATAGCGGCTTACTTCGCTTCCCAGTTTTCACACAGCCACGCTACTCTCTCTAAATGTCACAGTGAGTCCAGACCTGTGCCCTTTCCTCTCCCCTGTACTCCAACACAACAACTATTGCATTGCCCTGGTATCACTCACAAAAAACAAACAAAAAAAACCCACACCATGCACATTTACCAGCACTGTGACATTACGACCTAACGGGAAAGAATAAAGGACCAAGCCCTTTGGGCCCCCGTGGCATTCTCCATCTCACAAAGCCATCCACATCCTGGTCCAAAACAGAGCCTGGCATTTTCATACTTTTCATGGCTTGCTGGTACATAACCACATCTATACGCTTTAGTTAATTACGGTACTTTTTATTTGCCTCTTCTATAAATAACGGTGTTTTTGTATGTCCTCTCTCTGACTTGTGGGAGACGGACCTGTGGTTTTCTCGCGCAGAAGCCGAGGCCCGTGGCGGTTGGCGTCAGTGGGCATTATGGGACATGTCCATGTGCTGTGTCGCGTGGTCCCAAAGGGAGCTCCGCTTGCCAGCCGGTTAATTAATGAGTCCCCAGTGTGTGAGCATTGCGTTGGCGTGTTGGGCGTGCGTGGGTGTTAGGCATGCATGAATTATGTGTCGATGTTAATGTGTCTTGTGCCCATGTGTGTAATCGTGCTGGGAGTTGTGGTGAAAAATGCACACGGTCGGAGCTCGTGTCCTTTCGGCTCCCGGACGTGACGATGTCGAAGGCACCACATATAATTCATGTGCAAGAAATTGTAGATTCAGCATTAACACGGGGGCTCTGGAAATACATCAAATGAATGCATTAACAGGTGCACGGGCATCAGTCCTCCAGACCTACTTTTTTCCTCAAGTACTCAAGGTGTGCTACAGCTGGCTACCGGGAGAGACGGGAGAGGAGAAGTTTGGAGCTACAACAATACATCTTCCTTAATTCAGACAAGCCCTTAATAGTTAGTAGTAATGTGCTGGTTCAGGCCCCGCCAACATTACATTACATCACATTTCATTTAGCTGGCACGTTGTCCATGTGCACGTTTGGGACCACTAGTTGGACAAAACACACCATTTTAACTGTCACTTTCAGTTAAGAAATGTTGATAGATGTTTTTTTTTTTAACTAGATTATGCTAAAACTAATAGACTAATTACATAAATTGCTGAAGTATCTCTTTCTCGCAGCTCTCTGCAGATCATTCTTACACATAGCGTGGTTCGTCGGAGGGTCCGATGGCATGGAGCAACATGCTCCCCCCCCCCGAAAAAAAGCTTGCCTTTCAAATTGAGATGTGCAGATGCTGGATTAGGGGAACTCTAACAATTAAAGCCTGATCCATCTGATTATTTCATCTCATTTTCTCCATGAGCTTGTTGGGTTATGTAATTAGGCTGCCCAAATAATTTGCACAGACAAATTATACTGTGGTTCTCCACCAACTGTTAAAATTGGGTTATTGAGAATTGCAGTGATTTAAGCAGTCAAACAATGATAAAGATCTACAGCTATTTTGAATAATCGAAAAAAAACGAATTATACCATTTTAATATTTTATGGTTGCTGAAAACAAATGCATGCAATTTAATAATGCTCATTAACCGTGATGACTTCCCTGTCAGTCCAGCTCCCCCCGACTCTCTCCCTTGCTCTTTGTTTTCTTCTCACTTCCTATCAGCTTCAAACATCCGTGCTTAAAAAAAGAAGAAGAAGAAAACAAAAAAAAGAATGACGTTCTGAAGCTAATGAGGTCCCTATTACTTATTTAAAGGTAACTTGTTTATGCGAGAGCAGAGGTATAAATTATCCAACAGACAATGTCTTCAGGGTATTTCGCTGAGGAGAGCTTTATTATCAGCAACTGGTGAGGGCAATTTAATGGCCTCGCAATTATTTTCCCGAGTCGCCGCTGTTGCCGGTGCCAGCCAGAAGAAGCCGGCTCGCACCCGCTCAGAGAGGCCGGGGAGCTGTACAACTTAGCCACATTGATCCTCTGTGGACAGAAGCGTCTTTTATTTGGGCCAGAGGACAGTTTCCTAGTAAAAAGGGAGCCACTGAACCAATGGGGCCAGAAGATCTCGTCTTCTTTTTTTTGTTTGTTTGTTTCTCGTGCAGCACACTGCTCCAAAGGAGCGTTGAAATTAAAATGAAAAAGAATGCTTCGCAAAATGGGACCATTACTCCACGGATCCATTAAATATCAATTGTGACTTTAATTTCCGGGTACACAGTGGATTTCAGGCACTACACTACAAAGTGCGATTGTTACTCTCCAAGAAACATCTCCATTCACAGTTTCTCAGAATGCCCAGCTTACTCAGCAGCTGACCTCGTGGAGAACAATAGCAGAGCGTTCCTCAAGTGACCACTGCACTCTGAAGCAGAATAACGCCTTTTTGGAGGCAGAGAAATTCAACGGTTCTGTCGGCATAGGCGCTGACTGGATTTGAATGCCAATATTGCCGACGTGCCACGATCGGTGGTCAAATCACAGGGAAAGAAAGAGATACACGTATATAAAACTGGAGAAAGTCCCTCGGGGGTTCTGTGCCCACCTCCTCTCTGCCAGAGTCACCTGGCTTTGTGTGCTCCCTCACCACAACCTGCTCCCTCCTTCTCTCCAATTTTAATTTTCCCCATTTCCTCTGAACACTTCCGCGGTCCTCCGAGCAGCTGGTGCCGCAGCTGCCTTGAAGGAGAATAAATTGCGCGCATGCACAGTAATGTAATTATTTGGCCTCGCAGCAGTATTATTTAACGTGGCGAATAAATATCTTAGCGGCCGCAATAACTTTGCGTTTCCTTTTGAAGGTGACATGGCAATGAAGGCACTGTTTTGCAGGGCCCCTTATTATTAGACTAAAGTATTGTCTGTATCTTTTGGTAGCTCCATCATTCTAGACGGCCTCATCAATTATGAACTTGGTGAGTTACTGTAGGTGCGTAAGCCCAACACAGTAGCCATGGCGACAGCCAGCTGGAACACAAGGCACCAGAGATAGATTCACCATCCACGAATGCAGCGTTTGCCAAGGTGGCACCGTCCCGGCGCCGCATGAAAATCACCGAAAACGGACCATTATCCGAAAACACAGATTCACCATGGGGCAAATCCGGTGGCCGCCACCCGGAAACACCACTGACGATGAGAGAGAGACCACGGAGCTCGCTCTTAATTGGTTTTTCAACAGATTGAATGTATGAGATGTTCAGGCATGGGGCCAGGGGCATTTTTTTCAGCAGAGAGAGTGTGGCTGAGTGCCTCAAGGAGGGTAATGAGTAAAAAAAAAAAAAACACACGTAACCTATCTTCTCTGATTTTTTTCTAACTGGCTAAATATCCCAGCTTTGAATTTGTGTTAAAGGCGATTAAATATTTGACTTAAACGGTAGTTTGTTTTTTGTTTCCGGGCAAAGCTTGCACTTTCCACATTTTTTAAAGAAATAACAGGGGTTCAACGTTCAGCTTATGTTCTTTTGGCTCGTTTAAAAGGGTGTGGCTGCTTTTTGCCCACGACAATGTCCGTCACACAAGTCGGCATTATAGAAAACATCATACGTCAAATTCATCCATTTCAACTGTACACATCCCAGCAGGCTCCATGCGCACAGCAACATCCCTTTCGAGGGACTGACGGCAATGAGCTCTGGCGGACTCGCATGTAAATAAAGCGGTAAAGCTCGCTTAACCACTTCTATCTCAGGTAGTGACAAGCGGAAGGAGAGGACAGAAAGTGACAAATAGCGACTACCCCTGCAACACCCCCACTCCCTTCCCCTGTTAGTGTCGGTGCTGCAGAATTTTGCCTTCACAACGCGACAAAACACCCGCGGCAACAGCGGTCTGCGTCGAGACGCATTGATCTTCCACACAAAGCCGAAACTGTCAAGAACAACTACAGCAGCATCTGCCAGAGCTGGGATCCAACCACGGGAAGAGGAGAGGACAGGAGGAAGGTAACAAAGCCCAGCTGCCTCAGTCGCCTCATCCATTCCTTTTAATACCGAGATGTCGGACCTAACATAACGGCTGTCACATTAAGGACAGATCAATCAATCACGGCCTGCCCCCCACCCCCCCACCCCGCTGCATCCAGAACCTAAGTACAGTTGACACGTGCCACACAGAACTGACATATATGCCAGTGAGAAACGAGTGAGCAGACATGGCAGAGCGGGGAAATAATCGCCCAAGTCTTCACGGTTGTTCTTTTGATCACTAAAAGTATTCCCTTCAGTAAAATGCGCGCGCGCACGCACGCACACACAGAACAATTTTGAGTGGCGAAAGGAGGGAGGAAGCTGGGGAACGGGGCCGGGACAGTGTGATTGAGCTGCAGTGACACACGCGAGGTCAACTCCTCCAATGGCAGCATTGCGCGAGCGGGGGACATTCCTCACACACAAATTGATGTGTTGCCGCGTGATGCAGAGGGCGCGGCGGCAAGGTTTGGGGCACTAAAGAGGAGACGAATGTCCTCGCAGGGATAACGGAATAATAAAACGTGAAAAGCATTACTGGAAAAGGAAAAGCATGTCCTCCACCGCGAATGCCGCACAAGGGGAAACACACGAGGAGCCGCATCATGGCTCACGCCGGCAAACACAGTTCAGCGCTTCCGATGTTGCTGTGAAGCAGCTGCTGCCTTTGAACGCGTGAAACTTTTAATTCCAACACCGTACGGGGAAACGTCAAATCAAACCGGCGAGGCATTTGTTGCGTTAGCGAGTCGTGTGCCCTCGTGTCACGTTTAAAGGTGCACAAATTGAACAACAACGATTTTCAATGCGCAGCAGCGGGCGTTTCTTTGAAGTGTTCAGTCCGCACGGGACGGTGAAATCCTGCCCCCGCCCATCTCCTGTTATTGTCCGACACTCTGATATCAAAGGCGCGTCCTTGAGCCGAACGCATCGATGCGCAGTCTCCACGGGGAGTCCCGCTATGCTCTGTGTCCACCTGGAGAGGTTGAGCACTTATCACGGAATGAAAGGGGAACAAAACGCATCCGTTAACCGCAAAATGATCAATTGAGCAGGTTCAACGCGTAGATTTCAAAAGGGGCAATGCTGAAAAACTCTCAGCAGTTCGAGTACTAAGTTTACTATTCCTACGTTTTCCACGCATCATTATCTGTTTGTTTTTGTTTTTTTTATCCAAGGTAAGTCTGCACTAAAGGGGAAGTCAAAAATGTAGTGTGGCCCTTTGGATGGGTATGACCTTAAAATTCAAATTCTAACTTGTGCAATGTTTGAGGGTGCCCTAGTTCAAGAACTCGCACTACACCGCTCATTTGTCATGAGAACTGACCAGGGAAGTTGAAGCTTGCACCATTTCAACTTCAAAAACGTACTTCACATAAAAACAAATAAAAGATATACGATGTTTGGCCTGTGGGAAATGTGCAAAACCCCTTCAGCTATTAAAGCCAATGAATAACTACCATCAGCTGAGCTCTTAAAAAAAAAAAAAAAGGTGCCTTCATCTCGAATAGCAGCGAGTCTTTTTTATATAATAGAAAACACATTAAGCCATCAACGTTCCATCTTTTAAAAGCCGCCACAAGCTGTGTGTGAGGTCCGGTCTGAGGCTGGACAAATCCACGGACCTGATCCAGGTGCTCCGTTAAACACGCAGCACTCCATTGAACAATAGAAGAAGAATACCAAATCTGATAATGGTCGACAACCGCGTGGGGCGGTTAATGTCGGCAAGCCGTAGCTCGTGTCCCTGTCGAGAGGGAGCGCAGTCACCCCGTTACACCTAATGGCCTCGGCGCGAGGCACAGAGCGAGGAGCCACGACTTATTCCCGCTCGGAGCGGTCATGATGGCCATCGAATCAAGCGGCCATATGTGTGGGTCGGCTCTTTATGAATTCCTGCGTGGTGACGGGGTGGGGGCCCTGGCAGGGGAGTATTTATCCGTGAAAACAGATGGGCAAGAAAAGGGGGAGGGAGCCATCAAGCTGAGAAGGCCCCGCCGAGCGTCCCCTTATGGCAGAATGAATTACAGACGTCTGGCAATGCCTGATGTCAGAGAACAGCGCGCTATCCGTGATTGATCTTTTTTATATGGGCTAAACTGAATTACGCGTAGGCGCATCGGCAGAGTGCGATTCCTGTGACGCGGAGACACACGCGGGAGAGCGGCGGGAAAAGCGACATCCAGTTCCCTGTTACAACAAATTCAAATGTGGTTGTCGAAACTGTAAACAACCCGTGCTCTTCTTTCCCGTCATGTAAGCCTCTGGACGCACCAGTAAGTTTCACTTTAGAAAAGAGAAAAGGCTCCGCAGAGGAGAACAATCCCCTTCGAGGGGCGACGACAGCGAAATCCACAACGCACACGAGCCGACGCACTGTGATTATCACATCTTCTTTGTTTTCTGCCGCGTAATGTACGTCTGTCCATAGTAATTGAATGAACGCCCGTAAAGCCGAGAAGAAAGGCAGCGGCAAATCGCAAGTAACGAGCATGGCCGACTGAGATTATTGCACTGGCAGTTATGTGTCACTCCTAATGATCTTTTTTTTTTTTTTTTTTTTTTAATATGCACCTTCCCACTACTTCTTCTTCAGGATCGATGCCCCTTAATTACGTTTTTCGATTGCGGCTTTGACAGACTGGCACCTTACAGGGATTGGACAGCTATTCCGCACGCTGCAATGTTATATACAGTGTACACATCATATGTAATATATGAATGCTGAATTGCTTAAGCAAAGGCGGCGTGGCTCAGTGACTTATCCAAGGTGATTCCTGAAGTATGATTTGCACCGCAAGGCGCGCACAGCGAGGCCAATATTCAATCCCAACCCTGGGAGAAGGGCTATAAAAAGAACAGAAGAATTAACCACCACAAGGCAACGGCCCACCTCTCGCTGTGACTTCATTATCCCGAGGAAGAATATTCCGACATCGTCCTCATATGACACCGTACCGGGAAAAAACGCATCCGATATGAACGAGAGAAACTTCCTAAATGATGACCTCGCAAGAAGAATCCATAATATGAGAATTCATATTACAAAAAAGCCGAAAGCAACAATGATTGCTGAATTTCTACTGTCGCTCAGCTCTAAAAGCTGCTTGATATATATCTATATAGCGGCCCTTATATCTAACTCAGATGAAGCACTAACAAAACTGGGCGCTGTCAGTTTTGTTCTCTATAAATTAGGTCTTGGAAACTCAAACACCTGACACAACTTTCCCGCTACAGACGTAACGGTGTTTAATGGCAGGAGTAAAAGGAATACGAGAACTACTGCAACAACTGCTCGCTGGCCCACTGTCCCATCGCTTACTGGGAAAAAGGTTGGCGTTGGGTTTTTTTTTTCTGTTTTCTGACCGGTCAAAAGGGATCCGCAGTGGAGAGTGTCTATTCCGCCATGTCGGAGGTTTGGTGCCTGACTCAGCGGGGCCGCGTGAAAACCATTCCGACAGGGGGAGAAGTGGCGTGGTTAAATGGTTAAATGATATATGGTGGCCCGTGCGCCGGCACGTCGGCATTCAAAGTGAAAAGGCTCCTCTGGCACTTTCAGTACAGTGTGGGATCATTTAGTATCCTGTTTGGGGATTATCTGCGGCGGTCTGGTTTTGAAATCACGGCCATGGCAGGTCTCACTACATGACAACAGCACGAGAAAAGAGATTAGCAGTGGTCATGATGCCATTTTGGACCACGTGCGCGGGTGAAAATGAATGACGCGTAGACATCGTTGCCGTCCGCTCGCCTTCGCTTTATGTCACTGAAATTGAAAATCATTTATTCAATAACAACCCACTTTAGCAAGCTGTTTCCCCCCCCCTCCACACTGCTGGCACAACCTGCTTCCCTCAGCTCAAACAGCAGCCCCAATTAGGAATGGTAGATGGGTACCTAATAGGAGAAACTACCTCTCACTGGGCCCGAGAAAAGAATGACAAAGAGAAAAGGGGGGAAGGAGCAGAAGACGGGAGCAGACGACCACATCTCACGTCTGCTGTGTGCCGCTCCACTAACAATATCAGATGGCGCTGTAAATGTGCTTTCGCTGATGAGAACAGAGGTTATTTGTGATTTTTTTTTTTTCCCCCAATCTCTCCTCGCTGACTTTCGGGCGGGCTCGTGTCCTGTGCAGTCGACAACACAGTGCACGGAACACAAATATTCAATACACTCTGATGTTTGAGGGGGGGGGGTGCTGTCAGTCACCTGTACCTTCTCTCCTGACTCACCGCTCCGTCCGACAGACATCCGAAGCAGACGGAGCTGTAGCCCAATTTGTACACATGTCCCTATGAGACCTCCTGGGAAGTGACGCAGCGTGACACTGCAAGATTGATCTTGGTTTGGAATAAAAGCAAAGACGGCCCAAACCTTTTCCGTCACCTGAGGCCAAACTGAAGAGCGGGAGGTCGCAAAAACGACGCACGCACGCAGGCACATTTACCGCAATACCTCGCCATCCGTGATCTAATCTCAGCCACGGCACGAGAACACAATACATTGTCTCCGACGCACCCGCGTGGGTGGTTGTGTGCGCGGGTTTGTGTGTTCAAAATGTGTGAGAGCGGAGGGGCTCTCGCTCTCACTGCAGGCCGTTTCATTTTCAATTACACTTTCCTCACATCACGGGTGTATGCCGAGTCAATAATGGCCCAGATCACTTGTCTGGGGCTGCGGAAACATATTAGTGGCATTTAGGCTGTTAGCACCTTTAATAGAGGGAGATTGGAAAGAGGGAAGGAATGAACGGCATAGAGAGAGACGCGGAAACGAAAGGAAAACAGAGCGCAGATATGTAGTGCTTAAATTGCCTTCTTGGAAAATGGGTAGCGCCAGATGTTTGACATTACATAGTTTGGATATCACTTAGCCTGAGGAAAACCATTTAGACCCTCATTACGCCGGTGCAACAATATGCCACTGCGCGTGATTCTATAGGAAAGCCGCGGTATTTTTAGAAACAATAACAGGCGGCAGGCGATATTTCGTGGCTTGCTCTACCGTAACTCATTTCGATCAGGACCGAAACCAAGCCGCGAAGGCTCACAAAGAGGCCTCCTCACGGGTTCATCAGTCAACTGCAGTATGGTTAACCCCACCCGGAACATTTGAATATTTATTTCGACCTATATTCCAAAATAAGCCAAACATCCACAGGGAAGGCCGACCAGCGCAGGGCGGCACTGATGCATGAGCCATGCAACCAGCCGACGCAGCACAACTTTCTCGCTTAATTGGCAAAACAATAAGAAAAGGAGAGGAGGTGACACACACACAATCCCGCAGGCGCACGCCCACGTGCGCACAATGGCCCCCAAGGTAGGCTCGGGGCAGAGGTTAACCCGAGGTGACCTCTCGGAGAGCAGTGGCGCGCCGTGAGTAGAAAGAAGATCGTTAGTTTCCACACCACTTCCTGACGGAGATGGCGGGGGGAAAAAAAAAAGGGGGGGGGGGGGGGGGGGGGGGGGGGGGGTGGGGGGGGCGGGGGGGGGGGGGGAGGAGGAGGAGTGTGCGTCTGTCAGTCGGTCAGTGTGCGTCCGGTGCAGACAACTGCTCAGCCAGACCAATGAACTACTCCATCTGCCAAGACTTCAGGCTTTGACGTGCAAGGACACCTGTGTGAAGCGACACCGTGTTTCACATCCTTTCCTAAAGGCAAAATCCATAACACAATATGGCGTCTCCTGCCGGCATGCGGCATTCCACCAGCTCCATCATGAGGTGATAAAATAGACTCAAGCACCGGCACCAAACAACAGCCACCTATGTTTTAGTCTTTTAATAGAATTTGGCAGAGGAAATTGTTTTGTAGGACAATGATGTCCATTCCGCTTGGATACAGAGGCACTGAGTAAAATACCCATGACCTTGGGAACCACCCGATCCTTTCAAATGGAGGTCAAGTGATAAAAAAACGACTCGGGGTGTCTGGTGGAATAGACGAGCGACGAAAACATCGGCACGATTACGCCGTTAATGTATTTATGAGCCGTTTAATAACTTTGAAAGAGCTTTGAGAGTCGGCAAGTTACACCGTCACCGCAGACTGCTCGAAGACTACAGCATGAAGCGAGGCCATATCAAATCTCAGCGCCGCTCGATCTCACTCCACACAAAAACAAATCTGGCTCCTTTCCACCTAAACAGTTTAGTCCTCGTTTAGGGCTCCATCTTCGCGAGTGCCGGCGCGCCTCTCTCGTGCCTCGTGATCCTTCGCAAAGGCAGCCGCGCGTTGCGTATTTAGATTTGCCTCCAGTCTGTTTCCCCATCAACCTCTTCACCTGCGCAACTGTTCCACATCGTCTAAACAAATTACAGGCCTCGGCAGAAGCCGCGCCTCATCACTCACGCCCCAAATTGTCTTGACAGCCCCCCCCCCCCCGAGTATCTTTTTGGGTGTGTGGGTGTGCGCGTGCACTTTTTTTCCTTTACACAGGTTCATCCTTGTTCACCTGTGCTTGAGCGGCCTTGCTCATTCGTGTTTTGCCACAGCTTGTACCCTAAATTCGGCACACAGTAAAAGTTGCAGTTACCCACTCCGGGCCAGCTGCCCGTGCCGCTCTGCACTGACCTGTTCTGCTCTCTGCTCTCCTCTGTCCTTCGCGTAAAATTTGATGAAATCCTTTTTGCGAGTGCCACGGCCTCTACCATTCCCCCCGCTCTGCTTGGGACGGCCGACCTCGCCCTGCAGGAGCTGGGAGCGTTCGAGGGTCATCGGAGTAATGTGGCGGCGCCTGTAGGGGTCTCAATAAGGCTCTAAAATGAGTCTGTTATCGGCGTCTCTCTCTTCTGGGATTCTCACCTACGGGTTCGCTTTGTGTTGGACAGTTTGCCGCCTTCAACACCCATTACACATTATCACGCTCGCACGTGCCCTTCGATACCGACAAAGCTTCTCTCGACGCCCCGTGCCTTTTGTAGATAGCCTTAAGCCAACTTTTGAGAGTGAGAGTGAGAGAGAGAGAGAGAGAGAGATAGAGAGAGAGCCAGAGAGAGAGAGAGAGAGAGAAAAAAAACCCGAGCCCAACTCTGTCAAAACTTATTTGTCCAATCAGATAAGAGTATGGCGAGAAAGAAAAGCACAGACTGAAGATCTGTTCTACACAATATATTTCACTATCAGATATCAGCAGCAGTACGGAGAGAAGTAAAGGGGCGGAAGGCGAGACAGATAAGAGGAAGTAATTGGGGGGGGGGGGGGGGGGGGGGGGGGCATAATTAGCTAATGACCCGATAACTCTGTATAGTGGCGATAGTACAATTAGATCGCACAACTCTCCCTTGCTCTACTGGGCCACGTGCGGAGAGTTATTTCACACACCCAATTTCATCTATCCTGGAGACATTACAGCTTTTACACTCCCAATATGGTATGAAAGCAAATCGATGGGATTCACACGACTGCAACAAGATCAGCTTTTTAGGTGAAAGCTGGATTGTATTTCTTGTGGTATTAAACTTCATTTCGTTGCACTCTGAAATGCGCCTGATGCACATTTTGGTTCAATGACCTTAACATTGATCCTTTTTTTTTTTTTTTTTTTTAATCATATAAACCGGTTGATTGACGGGTAACATCAGCAGGGAGGCCGGGACCAAATGTTTACCTCACCTATATATCTTGCCTCAGCATCACCTGACCGTGCCGGACCCCGTCTTCCCCTCGTCTCGTCCCGACATGTCCTGTTCTTTTCCTTCCTCCCATCTCATGCCTCACGCTGTCTTGTCTCGACTTATCTTGTCCCACCCAGTTAGGTCTTTTCCTTCCTTTGGTTTCATTTGATCGTACAGCTCTTACCCTGTGGCCTCTGAAATTCACTTTTAATCAAAATGTTACCACAACAAGGGCACGACTTCAAGCGACTGATATACATAGTCTGAGAGGAATGTTAGTTAACCCACTTTCAGTGACGAGGGACGATGTTACGGGCTGTAAAATACGGGGAGAATATGGGGACGCTTATATGACAAAGAACACGTGTGATAGGAGATTGCTGGCTTAAGGACACAAAGTGGGGAAAGTCTGATAGGTCTGTATAATGTGGGTCCTTGGGCTACAGGTATCCCCATAAATATTTATTTGAAGCCTCAGGTCGGCATGCGCCGTGATTGGTCCTCCTGCCAAGCAGTTGTCAGACAAAACATGCTGATGCATTAAGTGGATCAGGAAAGATTTGCATACCGTTCTTTCTTTTTTAATATAATTGAATCCGACATGGACTCATGCACAGAGGCAAGAGGCAAGAGAAATGCCGTTTTTTGCTGACAATACTGCACACACTTTTGTTTAACCACAGCAAAAGGAACTATTGCTGTTCCCGCCCTTTACTGCTGCCAACTCACTTTATACTTAACACTTTTGAATTTTGTAGAATAAAATGTATACATTTTGCCTCGGAGAAAGTGTCATTACATCCATCACAAGGTTTTTCAGTAACCCCTGCAGACTCTGATTGTTAAGAAAACGGCCGCGAGGGAACCTGCTCTACGTTCTGTCGGCCTATTGGAGCGTTTGAATGACGGGGCCGCGCTCTCGCCTCTGTGTGTGCGTGACACAAAGTACCAGAGTAGACTTTTTTTTAAACAGGAAGACTTAACTCCGAGCATGTCAGACACGGCAACGGTAACACACAGTAACCCTTCATGTTTCTGAATCGTTCCCCGTTTCGAGTCCTTTCCATCCTCCTGCACTCCCCGGTCGGCTTTTCCACTTTTGTGCTCAACGTGGTGCTGGAAGCTCAAGGGCCGAAAGGTGAACGAATGCCACTCCTGCCAAATTGTCCGTGAAGGACAGTCAGATGGAGATGGAGATGGAGAAAGAAAGGGAGAGAACATGCGCTCTTGGAAGTAAGGAACCAGAGAGGGGGAGGCGCAGAGGCTTAGAAGGGGACATAAGAATACCATACTGCGGGGAAAAGAACAGGGTGAAACTAAAAAGAGAGAACGTGCTCAAATATAGTGGGGAAAGGTAAAGGAGGAGTAAACTGGGGAGAGAAAGATGTGGCTGTCGGTCACTTTCCTCCTCTGTCAAATTTGTGTTATTGCTGCCTTCAAGGCCCAGAGAGAAAATGCTGTGAATCAGGAGGGGAGCAGGGAGCGGAGAGCCCCAGGGACGTGATGGAGTAAGGGGAAATTTAAGGGGGGGGGGGGGGCGAATCTGTGAAAGTTTGATCCAGAAAGGGTCGGACTCGGACAACCCGACAAGTTTAGCTTTGGAGTGTAATAGGACACTGAAATATTCACAAGCCTCGGGTTGCCCACAGCATGAAATAAGTCTGAGGCTGATGCATTTGGGTGTTCCCCTGCTGAAATACAGTACGACGCTAAACAGAGACATTTTTTAGGGATTTGATATCGTGCCCTCCCGTTGACAGATATGCACTCCCCCTGCGCTCCACTCATGCAATTCACAAAGCATCATTTATTTTCATTCTTTCATTTTTTTTTAAATCATTCGGTCTGCTTTGAGGAAATGTCCTGATATTTTTGGCGTAAAAAAAAACAATATAATAGAAGCCGTTTTATTATACTAGCAGTACCGAATGTGTTCACGTAAATCTAAAGAACCCAGTACTTCCCTGATCACAGCCTCCGAAGCATTTTTGTTCTCATCTCAATCCCAACGACATGATCGTCGCCTCGATTCAATGCATAGTGCACCGTATGGATAGTTCTGGTTTAGGTCAATCAAATGAAACCGAAGTCAGTATGCATTTGTTCAACATGGATCATTGTTCACAGGATATGACCTACAGGTCATTGTATGCGTGCGTGCCTGCGTGCTCTGAGCTTCGCTTTAAAGTTGTGTGGCATTTGAGTTGACACGAGACTTGGTAAGACAGTTGGGTAGCCTGTGGCTTTCCCAGGCACAACGTCGGGTCATACAAGGCGAATGAAACACTCACGGGTATAAAAACATTTTCCTTTTTTTTTTTTTAATACAGCTCGTCGAAAAAGGAATAAAAGACTTTTGTCTAAGGCCAAGTTTACAAATTGTCTTATATTTACAGCTCGAATAGTCTAATATATGCGAGAGTAAAAAATGTCGATATGCATTTCCTCAAACAGGGCATGTTTGTGTCCTTGTCGGAGTGACAGTGCGGCTGGGAGGCTTTGACCCGCCGAAGAACAAACTTGTGCTGGAAATCCCAAGCTTGTAATGCCGTTCCCCCGGTCAACAACCTTGCCACGGGACACCAGTTCCCATGCTATGGCTTTGGAACAGCATTTATACCCGTGAACACTTGGGCCGGGAGCCATTGACATGTCAAATGTGCAAACTCCCCGGAGTATTCTCGGCCTAGACGACACCTTCTCTGGCACAAACGAATATTAACGTTTGAAGCTGCGACACCAAACGAGCGACCGTCGAATAGATCCACGACATTCCCATTGGAAATCTGTCACTGTGGCGTGTACACTTGGCTGAAGCCGGAGCAACAAGTGCAATGGGAAGAAGAATCCACGACGTGCATCACAGCACGAGGTTATTCATTTCATTGGCTTAGCCATTTAGGTATATAAACGAACATTACCATGTTTCTGGCAGCCGTGGAGTCGTTTGAAGATCAGGCCTGCGTCTTCTGGCTCTGACGGCTTCGCACTGTTCTTCCTGAAATTGAAAAATGGAACAATATTAAAATGCAGGTAATATATACTGTGTGTGTGCTGTCTCTTATACACATC
>JAFBJU010021519.1:727716-762429 GCA_016785305.1 Colistium nudipinnis | reverse complement strand
GCAACACTAGTGACCCATCAGTGAGGGAAATAGCCATGTGATGAACAGGAACCATTCAGTAACACATACGATAGAAGTAGGATTATGTTCGGTTGCTGCACCGGTACGTTCCTGTTGCCGCGATTCCTCTCGCGTTAGAGTGAGGAGTGACCAGGGCCGTTTGAGAAGGATGCGAGAGCTTACCGAGGCGTGGAACAAGCTGTTCCGTACAGTGGACAGGGGAGCACTGATAGAATCTCCTCCTCCCTTTTATAGCCACTGCACCTGCTTCACTTCCCATGTGCTATATTAGTATCTCACACACCCGTGTTGGCAGAATGTATTCATGCCGAGGTGGAACTCTGTTTCAGTTCTCCTAGATCGTGCCGCTTTTTATTTCATGCGTTTATATTCTGCTGGGGCTGTAGTCTCCTGGTCAACTATCAGTTTTCATGTGGAAAAACAAATTACATTTATTCACTTTTTACTTTTAGGCCCTCCTGAATCTGATCTCTTTTTTCTCTGTTTGCCGACCAGATATTCTATAGCGGTAAAACGCATACAGAGCAGGGACGTGGGGATCCAATCACAAGTGGCCACAGGAGACCCGTTCGGGATGCATTCCAGTGCCAGGAGGGGAACAGCTGTCCACTTGTGATTGGACCTCTCAGGACGGATGTTATTACCAGGTCTGAATGGGGCCGTAGCTCAACAGCAACTCTGTGTATGCGTGCTTACTCTACTTTTGTTTTTTTTTTCCCCAGGAACAACTCAATAAAGATAGCACATTTGATTGGTTGTAAAACATGTGAATCACAATATGCGTTTGTGTGTGTTGGATAAAGTCATTTAAAACCTCCACCCCTTAGGGTGAGAAAATGTGACCTTGTGCATAAACTCGAACTCGAAAAAACAACAAACAATTATTATATATATATATATATATATAGTGTTGGAAAAGGCCTTAGCCAACTTTTACAACTTCCATCAGCACTTTTAGTCCAAATTAATCTTCCGAGTCACACTAAGCAGCTCCAACAGAAGTTATCGTAAGCCCAGAGATTTCAGAATGCGTCTCGTGAGCAGAGTGACTTATCTGATGCCGGAGGCTACGAGGAGTGTCGCATGTGCTGAGACGCAGCCTTCGCACCTCTTATCCTCACAACGCGGAGCCTCGTGCACTGCCCAGAATGATCTTAGGTCTCTTTTCCTTTTTTTTGCTTTCCTGTGACCCATTTGCAAAAGATGATCTCGGTGGCAGAGCCACTCCCTCCTCAACTCTGTGCCTGACGTTTGAAACATTTCAACCACGATATCTCGGGCTACAGTGAAAACACGGCGCCTTATACACTTAATGTATACGGTTTACTCCTGATCCAACAAAATTAGGAGTAAAACAAATGCAGCGGGCCAGCAAAGTGACCCCTTAATTGGACCGTGAAAGTAATCCCTCATGCTAGAGTCATTTTCAATATCAATTCCCATTCAATATCGATCAGTCATTATCGGATCAATAAATGAATAATGTGAAGGAGCTCAATCTTTTCCAATTGTTCATGCGTGACGCAGGTTCAATACACTAATTATTCCCGTGAAATCTTCAGCGGACTTTCAAGGCTCATCCAAAACCTCTCCACAATCCTGATCATCTCCATTGTTTTCAACACCGCAACTTATCCAATACCTAGTCTCTAATTGGCCTACTGGGCTATACACTGGCAAACAATAAATAAACAGCAGGTGCGCTGTGGAAAATATTAGATATAATCCTTTACTCCCCTGATCATTCATCTATCTGCAGCTTTAATTCCGTCAATGCCACGAGAGCATCTCGTCATAGTCACCGAGCGCGTTGTTTTGATTTTTCGTGGGAGGAATATCTTTTTAATACATATTCACCCCCCCGAGGCCTCTCGGAGCCATTCTGGCAGGTTCCGAATGATTGTGTTTTCCCAGCTGGCTTGCCTTTGCTTTTCTCTTTGTCTTCCCCCTCCGTGGCTGTGAATACAGCACAAATCCCCCAGAAGCCTCGTCTGACTGGCTGGCGTGTTTTGACCATGTAGAAAAGCCCCGTAGAGGCTCAGCAGATCGTTTGGTCTGACTCGGAGAAACAATGCATATGGCTGGCGTGGGGCAAAGAAGACGCGATGGTTAAAAAAGCATTAATAAGTACAGACACCACCGGACAAACACCAGCCTTAGTACCTGCTGCTCGCTGTTGTGCGATATCAGATGGGGGGGATGTTGTCGTTTACAGACAGGCGGAGGAAAAGAGACTCGGAGTACTACATCTCCAAATGAAATCAACCTTTTTTTTTTTTTTTTTTTTTTTTTACAAAAAACTGCATTGATTTTACAGTACCTGAGAGAGAATTTATTCCATCTCACCTCAGGCTCTACGCTAGAGAAGACACTCTCCAAGATAAACTTTTTAATTTGCCCTCTCGCGCAGGCACTATGGATATATTTGGAGAAGGTCCTTAAATGTTTTATGCCTTCTCGGATGAAAATGATACATAGATTTTTTTTTTGTTATCCCAATAGCCTTGGAGGTGAGAAGAAGGGCTGAGGGCGTTAGGTGGAGATTTAAGGCATGCGCAAGTAACGGCGCGCAGGTGGAGCTGGGTGCGTGAAAAGTGAGCAGGTTGAAGAATTTGCATGTTGTCTGCGTAGAGGGACTCAGGTTACCTCTCCTCCTTATTCATGCCTTCTCCCCCCCCTTTTATATGCAGCGCAGCGCCTCGACATGAAAGGGGGCCCTCCTAATTGGGGACTGCTTTCCATGCAGGTTCCGTTCCACACTGCCACATCAGGAATTTGCCGAAAATAATAATAATAGTCCCGTGAGGAGGAAGACGGGTGTGTTTTGTGCCTGCCACAGACCAATGAAGGGAAGATGGGATGCGGGGACAGAGGGAGGCTGGGGAAACGTGAGAAAGCGAAATACCGAGACACAAGATGTGATCGCGGCTAAACCGTCCTCTTCCCATTTCAATCCTAATGATTCCATTATCTGGACAAAATCCATCCAAGATCTGCTTTTTCTCTCCATTCCGGGCCAGGACAATTTCACAGTGAGTGAACCAAGGACGTGTTCAAGGACGTGCCTTTTTAGCCATCACTGGAGAAACCCCAAGTACGGACCCACGCGCAGCCACGAGCACTACACACAGCCAACGATTATACAACTCGTCCGTTTTGCAGATACTGTACATATACCGTCCCCGCACATACACACCATACACACCACACACACCACACACACGCACACACGCACACACGAGAACCTCCATTTCCCCCCCCCGCCTCTGACACATCTCAAGTAAGTTGGCTGTCAGTGGGACCTGCTTGAAGCTGCGGGCACACTGAGCCTCTGAAAAGGAATTCAGCTTAAGGGAGAGCGGAGGTAACGGATTGGTCTCCGCAGCTTAGCACAGGCCAGGTGCTCGGTCAGATATTGGAGGTGATTTTAATGTGGCTTGGATGCTGCAGAACTGCAACCACGGAGGAGAGGGGAGAAAACAAGACGGAGTGGGATGTGAAAGGGCGGGGGGTGACTGGGTACAATTAGGAAAAAAAATGAAAACTAAAAAAGCACGGAGACTGGCATGGAAACGGAGAGACCGAGGGAAAAGGAGGGCAAGGGCCTCAAAGAAAGAACGTGGAGGAATGAGGCGTGGAGAGGCAGAGGAGAAGAATGTGAATAAGGCAGCGGAAAGAATAGAAAGATAGCGTGAAACACAATGAATGAATTTCACCAGAGGCGCGGATTCTCTCTCCAGAACATTTCCTCTTCTTCGCCATCAAAGAGGGCAAAACATGCCGATGCCGCGCTCTTTATCTTTGCCTTCCGTCTCTTACTCTTACTTCTATTTCGCTTTTTCGGAAAACACTTGACCTCGTTGTAGTTTTCACATTCCACCCAGCCGCAAAGCCGGCTTCGCCCGCCTCATGCCTGCAATATCCAGCAAAAAAAAAAAAAAACTCTGTTCTGCATGTGCTGATCTGGGACCAGGATTAATCCCCAGATCTCCAAACAAACCCCCGGCCCGAGGCTGTGCATGTTATTAGCTTTAAGACCTCTGCGGTTTAATATCGCTCCGGCACATGCGACTTCTAACCACACCGACAAAGACTCGGCGATATATCGTTAGATCTATGCGACAAAGGGACTTCTGCAAAGTCCATCAATCATCCATGAACTGTTAGGCAGCCGCGGAGGGGCTCGGTCGAAAATGTGAAATTGAAAGATTATCCGACAATGGGCTTTGTTTCTCGAGCCAGCGTCTTGAGGAGGGAGGGGAGAAGTTTGACGAGGTGCAGCTTTCTCATTCGGTGGTCATTTGTGTTACCTTTTATAAGCTCGGTTAGAGACACCCTTTTTTTTTTCTCTACTCACAATCATTCTACACTGCACTACACATCAGACGGTATGCACACTCCTATGAGCCATTCGAAATGCAACATTTGCTCACCACCATTCTACTTTTTATACATATAGCCTCGGTTCTACCGACATTCGCTCATATAGATCCCGCCCCAAGACCTGTCCGTCAGCTTGACGCCTGGCAGGTCGTTCCACGCCGTCTACCGCGGAAATGCATCGAGCCTGCAAGCGAAATCCATAAAGCCACCGGAGTTGTTCCAGAACCAGATGGTGAACAAGCAGCAACTGGCAGTAAAAACGGCAATGTAAACGTTGACTAGTGTTACTTTAATTTCCAGCGAAGCTGCATCCATAAAATGCATGCCCAGAGCGCCGGAAATGTTGCAAACATTTGAGTCCATTAAAAGAGGTGATTTGGGTCTGAGAACAGACATGCGTCATGTGGAGGTACAATTTGTAAATTGCAAACAACCATTCAAATAAATCCATCGGGCACCAAAGTGCCATACCTTAAAACGTGATCCAATAATGGCCTTTATGTTAAATTGAAGTTTAAGCAAATATGTATCAGCCAATCATATATATATATATATATTCTTTTCCATGTGGTAGTATGTTTAAGTTTAAAGTCTTCAATCGTATAAGGTCTCCATTATACTCTGGGCTTTTATTTCCTTGTTTCAATCTTTTTTTCTTAATAATGTCCTCCCAGCGCCACTGTAATCACAAAGGCAGAGAACTCAGGGCTCACAGATAGCGAAGCGCCATCTCTGTCGAAAAGAAAGCGTCGCTTCATCACTCAGAACATTCTCCACACCCAGGGGGCACCTGCAAACATTTTCTCCTCTGTGCAGTCAGTGTGGGAAAGTTTCAGAGGATATTAGCCATCTTTCACTCTTTTTGTCCTCCTCTCTCTCCCTGTCGCCCTTGGTCTTCCAACTGTAAACTCTCACATTTCTACGTCTGTGATTCTATTTCATTTATAGCGTGGGCCAGAGTTAAACTGTTCTCTGCCCTTTCAAAAAGACAAAAGTGACATTCAAATCCACTGAAACAACATACAGAGTATTATATTCTCAAAAATCACTCTGCAGAGATCTCGGGACAGATATCTAGAAGCAGGTTTCTGTGACATTATAACCGGTTTGGAAACCACAATATCACAATATGTACTGAATGGACTTTTGGAAGTTGGGTTATTAAAGTTAAGAAAGAAATAAGAAGAAATAAGATAAAGAACTGTGCAGCGAGGTCTATCTTTTTAAGTTATTTATCATTTTTTTGTGCGAGTTGCAGACACTAACACTATTTAATGTTCATTACAGGGAAGACAGAGGTGAAAACAAAAGTGCTGTGTGGGGAAAATGGGAGGAAGACCGGGCCAATCTGCGAGAGTAAACTAATGTCTTAACTGACTGGTCTGGGTTTAGGGTCAGCCTTAAATGAAATGTCTGTCTACTTACCACTACTGTGCTGAATTACATTTTGTGGGTTTTTTTTTTTGTTGTTCCAGGGCCTATTGTTTAACTTGTAAAACATATACACACATATATTTGTTTTTTCTTCTGCCTTTAAAAGTAATCTCAGTCTGTGACTCAGTGGTGTAGTGAAATTCATTTGGGAAGTGTCACTGATTGGAGGCTGGGTGTGTGGGAGGAGGCTACACTGAAAAAGAATAGCTCAAAGCAGCTTATTCCGAAAAAAAGAAAAAAAAAAGAAATGAAGAAATGAAAGTGAACTATTTCATTTTAATCTCTGGAAGATGAACTTTAAGCTGGCTCTTGTGAAGTGTGAACTTGCACTACACTAGATATAATGCTTTCTTTTAAGTTTTTTTTTTTTTTTTCTCCATATGCAGTTTTAATTAAATGGAGCCAGTGCAGTGTTAAAGGTTAAGTTAATACAGATCGTCGTTCCAGTGGCACTGACGAGGTGTCATGCCGCTTTGGACCCCCCATTGGCCTCAATCGAGAGGAAAAGGCCACGGTGAGCGACAGAGGCAGACGGACAGAGTGAGAGTCAAAGAGAGACAAGGAAATCAAAAGAAGAAGAAGAAAAAGAACAAAACCCGGCCCTAATGCTCCTTTCCCACAGAGCCTTGCCGTAAAACTTGATTTGTCAACTTAAATTACATCGGCTTTCCCCTCCTGACAGAGGAGGAAGTACTTTGGGATAATGGGCAAAGAAAATAAATTGACATTTAAATAATCCTAATCGCTTTCTCAGGAAGCCAAGTGGTGAGCATCTCGGGGGCAAGGCAGCACGGAGATAACAAATCCCGTCATCGTCGCTGGAGGAAGAAAAAAAAGTGTGGGAAACGAGTCTACTGTATCTCCCGTCTAATGCGTGCCAGCTGCAATCCCAGTAGAGTCCTCTCGACCGGATGTAAACGGAAGAAGAGATTTGAGGGCGCACACTTAAGCGAGAGAGAGTGGGAGGAAAAAAAGAGAAAGAATGTGGGTAAGTGAGAAAAGTGTTGCTGCATTCCAGTTTGCCATAAAAACCTTTCAGGAATAATGCAATAGCGGCATTAAAATGCATGCAACTCGACAAATGATTTCATTATAGTTCAAGTGAGTCACCATCCGCTGCTTACAGTGAATACGTGCATTTCAGAATGGGCACACCAAATTGCCCCCATTACACCATAATTACTAAAGTGTGTACATATTCAAAAAGCCAGAAAAGCAAACTCACTCACGGACACACACGCGAGTAGACGGACTGAGAGAAGCGCTCGCTGTGACAGGAGGTGCACTTTCTCTCACCCCCACGCCATCACTCACGGCCGAAACACACCCAATAATTCAGAGTGTGGTCAGATTGCTCAAAGTGCTGTCCATCAAGGTCAAATCTTCCAAGGTCAGGCTCAACCTAGAATAAACCCCCCCTGGATTCTTTTTTTTTTTTTTTTAGCTCCCAACAGCTTCTCTACACTAAGAGGAGCGCTGTGGATACCAAGAAATCACAGAGGTGGTCACCGGTGGTCCTCGTCAATTACGAGCCAAATCAAACAACCAGCGACGTTGGCCAAATCAGGGCCGCGACTAACGCATCTGCGTCTCCCATTAATTGGAATGCGTCTGC
Organism: Colistium nudipinnis; assembly: GCA_016785305.1. Taxonomy (NCBI): domain Eukaryota; kingdom Metazoa; phylum Chordata; class Actinopteri; order Pleuronectiformes; family Rhombosoleidae; genus Colistium; species Colistium nudipinnis. Next base: position 754,976 of record JAFBJU010021519.1, on the reverse strand, counting down.
CCGCGGCAGTTTCATTTGACCATCCACAGTTTTTCAAAATGGGTGTTTACACGTCTCATAATCACATATTAGATGCAGCGCAACGTGCAGCCCCTGTCCTTGGAGGCCGGGGGACCATCAGAAAGAAATCGAAATATTTACAGTTCTCAAGACAAATGTCCCGTTTTCGCGGAAAAATTGGTGAGAAAATTGTCATGTGTGACTCGCTTGCTGAAGCCGGAGACATTTGGAGCTCAGTAATGAGCTGTATCTCCAGCAACATGACTCCTGACCTTCTCCTCTCTCCAGGAAGGAAAACACAGATGTCATGTAATAAGATTCATTACTTTTTTTTTTTCCCCCCCCTCGCACACTTTGACTCTTCCTCTATCTGCGACACCATGTCCTTATCCCGCCATGCCACCCAGCGCAAGTCTCCCTCCATCCAAAGGTCTCTGCCTCTCTCCCTCGCAGGAGTTCTATCCTCATGTAACTCTCTCCCGACTTTTTTTTTTTTTTTTTTTTTTGCCATCAGAAGCTGAAACCCCCGACAGCTCTCCATTCTGGAGAAATCCAATCAGTCTACCCACCTGAACAATGGGAGATATGAACCCGGGCTCTCACAAAGATACAGCCACAGAGAGAAAGGCTATCAGGGTATTTTTTAATGTTTTTTTTTGTTTTTTTTTAATATGGAAAAGAAAAAAGGTAAAATGGGCTTAAAGTTATAATGTCAGGAATTTCATTATGTCAAACTGCCCTTGTCAGTCGTGTAATAGTTGCAGTAGTGTGTGCGTGTGTGTGTGTGTGTGTAGTTATATTGGATAAGTTATATTGCAATAAGTGATATTTCAGTGAGGAGTGGAGCAGTCAGAAATAGCCACTGCAAGCTGTGAGATGGAGAGCTGCAGGCGACAGGCCGGGGCTGGTGCAATCTCCGCGAAAGGGACAAATATTCTCAGGGCAGACGTCCTCCACAGGAAGTGGTGGGGTTTGCGGATGATGTGACTGGGATTTTGAGAGAAACACAACATATACGAGGCGTCGGGGTAATGAGGAATACTTTCGACTCAACCCACGACGACGACGACGACGACGACGACGACGACGACGACGACGACGACGACGACGACGACGACGACGACGACGACGACGACGACGACGACGACGACGGCAGCAGCAAAGTGGTCGTCGACAGCAGCAAAGTGGTCGGCTGATATCTTTGGGTTTGGAGCCGTTGGTTCCAACGCCGAGTCTGCCTGATGCATTTAGAGTCAGATGAGGCAACGGGCCGGGAAATGTTGTCCGTTATTAGAGGGGCGCCAAATTGGTTTCTCTGTGACCAAAACGAAAATGAGGCCAGGAGGAGAGTGTAGTTGAACCAACTCAATCTGCAGCACACTTGCATGGAGAAAAAAAAAAGCAGCACATCTGGGCATTTTCAAAATAATAATAAGGGGGAATTTTAATTAGGATAAGAAATGTGTTTCTGATATGTGTTTTTCCCTCGTGGTACAAATAGGACCAAAAGACACAGCGAGCCTGAATCTCCATCACTGAATCATGGGGAAAAATTGAAGGACCGTATCCCGCCGTGCTCTGTGAAGCTCCAGCTGTAGGAGGCAAATGGCTGCCACCATTCACTGCTCGTTCCATTATGACATGCCTGTTGTTGATTATTAATCTCCAATAATCACCTCCTAATTTGAGTCACTTGCTTGGCTCTCAGGCTAATTAAAGCCCGGGACCCAGTTTTCTGCTTAATGCTTACAAAGGACTTTGGCACCGTGTGCCGCACAGCTCTCTGCCTCCCACCTGCTTGTGTTCAAATCCGCGCTCGCTTTCTCAAGCTTTCACAATTCAGCGATTTGCCCCCCGTCTTCAAAAAGTTTCAGACCTCGTTTTGCCTCCTCTCATCCTCTTGTTTTTTTAGTTTTTTTCTCACCCCCATGCAGATGAATAATAAATGGACCATCATGGGGATTGCTCTTTCAGACGAGCAGCTGCGTTTTGTGAGTCAAATGCCCTAAATTTAACCCGACGTGTGTAGAGTTAGCAGAAGTTTTGAGGAAGATTAGTTCTGGGTGGTTTGTTGAAATCCTCTGCATTCGGGGACGAGAAGATTGTCTCTAGGCAGCAGATACGGATCAAAAAATCAAGCCGTTTTATATTAATTTCATTTCATTTATTTATTTTATATTAATATTAATTGCAGCTAAAAGCTTCACGTTATACTTGATCTCCCCACAACTTCCCCTATTTTTCATCTGAATATCTCCCATTCCAATTCCTCACATAATAGAATGATCAGAATAATTATTATTAAGGTTACACAATTATATATATATATATATATATATATATATATATCTACATAAAATTCATACAGCACTTTATCTTAATTAGCTGTGTGAAGGAAAAACATGCGACTATGTATGTGTGTGTGTGTGTGTGTGTGTGTGTGTGTGTGTGTGTGTGTGTGTGTGTGTGTATATATATATGTCTGTTGTCTGAATGATGTGAACCATTCATAGAGTTTGTCCGTCAACGCCAGTGGACAAAGCAGCCCAGTACTGCAGGGCTTACGTGAAGTCAGCGTGAATAATGACTCGTATAAATGTTGCCATACTGCATGAACACACACGTCACAGAAACACACCCATACAAAACCACCCCCCCCTCAACAATTAAAAGTCATGTACCGTCAAATCAGCAGTAATAGGAGACGCAATGGAGTAATCGCAGATGAAACTACAGAGTATCCGAGTAACCGGATTTGCTCAAAAGCTTTTCGAGAAACTTCTTTCTTTATCCGTTGATCTACCAATTATTTTCCTCACCATAATCCCTGCATGGTATAAAAGGCGTCATAAAAGGTGGCAGTGAAAACCTCACACTTTCCGGGAGCCCAAGGTAATGTAGTTAAATATTTTGATTTGACTCACCAAATGTCCTTAAACCTTTAAAACTATCGTGGTAATGAGCTATTAGAATAAAAGTGTCAGAAAACCACAAAATTAAAAATTCAGCTTGGAGAAGCTGATACCTGTAATTGTTTTGGCCCAATTCGATTACTCCAACTATTATTATATTATTATTAAGGTGGTTCAATGTTCCTTTGATTGGAAAACCAATTAATTATTTCAGCTTTTCCTCTGTCTGTCTGTTTTTCTGTTGGTGGACCGGAAAGGGCCAAGATGCCCCAGGGGGGGAAAGTGGTTTTATTACATACCGCCTTTATTTGGGAAAAAAAACATTGTGTAAAATCATCCCTGGGGGACAAGTTGTCAAATTGGCACTGCGGCAAAACTGGACGGTGATCTCTGGTGCGTCTGAAGAGAAAGGCGACAGCAGCCGAAGAACGTGCACATGCGCTCATTCAAAATTCACAACACGTCCGTCTCCGTGTGTGAACTCTGTCGTACACAAATCTATTTTCTTTATTTAGGTCATCGCCCAGCGCACGTGCAGGGATCCCAGCGCTCGCCCATCGCGCACTGGAGAACAGACTATCCATGCGCACTGCGGGCTGGGAAGCGTGTCTACCAGTGCATATATTCAATCTCACTGCGCCGAAAATAGCAATCATAATGGATAAATCCACTGGAGTGGAAATACGTGGCCACAGTAAGCCTAGTGTATCTTCTCTATTTTTTTTTTAAAGCATAAGGGGCGAGAAGCGGGGTGGGCTACGGGTAAAGCTATAACCTTAAAATGTTTTCCCCCAAACGGAGACTCGACACTGATCTGACGAAACAAAATCTTTGAGCTTCTCACCCACTGTATCAAATCCAGATAAAAAGGAAGAAACCCACTTCACACTTGTCATGTTGAATTTTACAAACACACGCACACACACAGATGCATCTTTCCTCCTCGTCACATTGCCACACTCCCATTCGATTTTTTTTTTTTTTTACCTAAATAGTTTTTATTATTTTGTGAGTAATGTTCAGTGTTTTCTGTGTTGCTGTTAACATTAAGTCATTGGGATTATTCTTCACATATCATTGAGTCCATAATGACTTCTTTACTGCTGTTAATTATTTAAACATTTGCCTTGTTTATTTTTCTTGAACGCGCAACCGGTTTAATGGGGCTCGTCAAAATGTTGCCCCTGTGCAGACAGGCAGGGTCAAGGGGCCGTTTGAAAACACTTGCGACAAACCATTCCACTTGCAGCTAAAGTGTTGTGTTGTCTGGTCTTAAAGTTTTAGTTTAATTGCAGAGGTTTTGGAGATATTAACCTTTAAAACTTCTGCCTCCTGACACGGTGATGTGTTCACTGACAACTGTCAACTGTGTCCATGGGGACTGTTTGTTCCAATAAACGCTTTACTGTGAGTGACGCTTCGGCCAAAACTTACTGACGGTACACAATTCACAACAGCACGGAAATATGCTTGTGCGGTAAATTGTTTACGATCGCTATTCATCTCAATGGAAGGGCACACCAAGCCCTTCCTAAATCCTTCAGGACGCGTCTTGTTTGGACAAACAAGCGTCAAGGTGACTTCTGGCAGTAATGAGAGATTTAGTGCTTTTCGTTTCTACAAATGAACAGGAGTCGTTTTGTTTTATTTACACCCGCTTCCGCACCTTCTCGGGAGAATTGCGTCGGTTATATATGCCAGTGGCTATCTCTGATTATATGCATAATTTCTTTCTGCAGAAATGATCGGACTCGCCAGAGTGGACAGGAGGCGAGGAGTGGGCGAGGCTTACTAACATGGAAGCCCCACAGAAAGTCCGCAGCCCTGTGTCACTGCTGCGAGACAGAGGCGTGAAGGCGGCAGAATCCTTTACGCTCGCGTGTATTCTAAGGCTGGCAACCCACAACACAGAAAGAGACTGAAGGAAATTCCCAAATTCATTATTCAAATAGTATTTATCTAAATGTACTGCTTTTTCCATTTTCTTTTTTTTTTTTTTTACAATACTTAATAAAAGAGGAAGGAGATAAAATTAAATTTAACCAGCTATGAGGACTCGAGCCTACTGCACTGGGAGCCTGGGACAGATTAGGGCATAAAGTTACGCACCAGTGTGTCTGCAAAACAGAGCGCACACACGTACAGGGAGTGGTCGGACTGCAGATGCAGAGTCTGCAGAGTTTTAGACACACACACACACACACACACACACACACACACACACACAAACTCACACACATTCCCAGTTGAACAAAATGCTCCCATGCCACAAGGGGGATGGGGGGTAGCGCTTGAGGCCAAACTCCTTCACTAGTTCTGCTGATGGGGAAAGTTATTGCAGAAACATCTTGCGCACATCCAGGCCTCAGGGGCAGCACCACGGCAGATTCCACCTGACCGCATTCCACCTTAGCTCTGCATTTTGTCTTAGCCGCCCCCCCCTCGCCTCCTTCGTTTTATTTATCTCAAGTTATTGATATTTTAGCCTTGAAGCACTGAAGCACTTGCCCAGGGACCTCTGACACACACACACCACAATACACACGCACCCAAAATACACACACGCTACCGTAACATGGGAGAGTTTTTTCAGTATGCTGAGCTTTCGCCAAACTTTTTTTTATATGCAACTCCACGGGAGAGACAGTGAGTGCGCGGCGTGCCGATGCATCATGTTGGTACCAGATATTGATCCTGTAAAAAAAAAAAAAAAAAAAACAGCTCCTGACACAAAAGTGTTGTAAGGGCTCTGGCGTTTGTCCTAAAGATGCTGTGCCTTCATCCAGCTAATTATAGCTCCAACAACAAAGTCATAAATCTGTCTAATTTTTATCATCCCAAAAAGACACGTTAGAATGGAGTACGTTGCTGTAAACTATAGTTATTCTACCCCTGTGGCCAAAGACACTAAATCTTCTCGAAGACACCACGCCTCCACTCGTGGTGCATCTTCACTGTGCTTTGGGTACTTCTGTCAATGACGCGCACTCCGAGGAGGTGGGCCTGCGTGGCGCCACTGGCTCTCAGACCCAAGTGCCACATTAACATTGACTTGGAAGACTTCACACTTGCCTTTCCTGCAGCCGGCCTCAACGCGGCTTTTCTACTGAACCATGAAGAGGTTGCAGAGTTTCCGTTCCTTCCTCTATTCCCTGGCGGATGTGCTATTGTTGGGGGAGATGGCGGTGACAGAAGGAGAGCGGGTGACTGTTGAAACATTGGGATTCCACACACCCCCCGAAAGCAAGTGTCTGTCTTTGTAATGCATGTACATTATCAAGTGCGATTCAAGTAGGCAACTGGACTGGTTGAAGATTTCTTGAAGACGTTTCACCTCTCATCCGAGAGGCTTCTTCAGTTCTAACTAGCTGCTGGAAAAGTTCAGGTATTTATCCTCTGCGAGATTAGCTAATCAGAGGATGAGTACCTAATTAGAGGACAATTGTGTCCAACTTGCAGGTCGTTGGCCATCTGGCCCAGATTCGGGTTGTGGGTTTGGCCCGAGTCTCGGTGTAAGTGAGGGTCGTTGGTTTCACCTGAGCTATCCTTTGAGTTGTTGTTCTTGTTTACCTTCCTAGGGAGAGAGTGAAGGACAGCATTGCAAGTGGCTGAGAGATGGCGTCTTAAACCTCCACCTCTGTTCAGTGATGGTTTCTCTTTTCTAGCAAAGATGGCTTCTTTTATTCCTCTTTCAAACCATACCAAGCACGTACATTCATATTATCTCTATCTATATCATGAATGTGATGCACATTTAAAATCAAAACCTGTTTCGGTGTAATTTTCTTTTTGCATTATGCACTGGCTAAAGCCAAGCCTATGTTGGTACTTATTTTATTCCACTGACACCGGTTCAAATAGTCAGCAGCGCGAGACTGTAATGGGTGCCCTGGTTGTGCGCTGAAGACGCACAACAGTAACGGTCCACTGTTACAAGACAACAACTAGACTGCACAACAGTCAGAAGTCTGCTGGTGATCCTCATTAAGATGAATGATGACAAGTGCATCTTTCGTATCTCGTGTCTACATATTACCACACACGCGCGTGTGCGCGCGCACACACACATTCATCCATGCATGTGTTCTGATCCGCTGATGGGTAGATAAAAGTTGGCCTAAATCTGTGTAGGGTGCAAAGCCCTGGTTTTAGTGGGAAATGAGTTGAGACACACGCTGGGAATGTCCCTCTCTCTCTCTCTCTCAAAGCTTAATGGCATGCTGCTCCAGTCCTTAACAAACAGGCCGCGACCACAGTGGGCAGCGCATCAGTAACTAACTCTCCTTCCCTTGTCTGTCAATAACGAGGCCTGACAGCAGCTGAGAGGGAGCATACACATTATCATTTGGTAGTCCTGTCAGGGGAGCGAGCAGGAGCACAACTTTACAACACACAGGCAGTGTTTCCTCGCGGGTGCCGTCTCATTTGCGCCTTGCCACAGGAGGACACCACTGAATAGCAAAATGAAAAAAAAAGTCAAATGCCAGAAATTCTTTTAGTTAGCTAATAAAACCAAAATCACCAATATTTATTTGAGACAGTTCCTGCTCTGGTGTGCTGATGTCCTCTGTCATTTTCTTCCACTGTTATTAACTGATCCTGTTTTTAGCTCTCTCTCTCTCTCTCGATCGTCCCTGTATTTATTGCCATCCCCTCTATCCTCTCTCTCTCCTCCCCCTCGACTCTCTGATCGCTATGAAATATTTGCCCTACCTCCACTTCTGTGTCTGAGCACCCAACCTCCTTTTTTTTTAACTGTGGTTTGTGTAAGCAGATTAGGGGCCTAAAGTCCTCCTCGACAGTTGTAACATTAAGAGGGGTTTCAATAGACTGCATTTGCCAAGGTCTTTTCAATCATGAGCGACTTAGACAAGTATATCTAACTCAAGCCAAATACACCAAAAGAGTCAGACACACTCAAATAGGTAACTATAAACCGTCACACACGTACAGTCTCCCAACTCTTTTCTGCTGAGTCACAAAACAGCTCATAAAACAGCGTGCTGAACCCAGAAATATACAGCCAATGTCATATTCCGACAGAAGATTTACAATCCAATAAAAAAAACAATGCCGATAACATTTTGGATATTTTTTTTATGTGCTCTTTGTATTAAGACGTAGTGTTCACTTGGCAAACTTTGTACTACGACGCCCATAAACCACTCTAATGCTTGTAAGAAATAAGCAGTCAGTATGAATAAATAAAGATCCAAGAGGGAACCTTACTTTTTGATTGAGACCCAGAATTGCTAGAGAATATATATATATACACTGAGTTTAGATGTATGAGCCACAGAAGAAAGGGCCTCAAAGAGAGTGTGACATCAGCAAAGACGCTGTCCCAGAGAAGGGGTCATGATAGAAAAGGGACCTTCAGACTGCTGACTTTTGGAAAGGCAGGAAATGTGTACTAAGAGTGAAGAGCATGGAAGGGAATATGAAGTGAGTGGAGATTGCTAGACAGCGCTTCTCACAAAATTAGATTCTATCTGTGTCGCTTGGTCGGGGCAGTGGTGCCTCTAATTTAATGATCTGAGGGTCATCATATACCCTCCAAGGCACGTTAAGCCGACTACTGTCAACATAGCAGTAAAAATTCATCCCATTACTGGGTACAATTTGCCAAGTGAGAAAATAAAGACGTAGAATAAAGGGCCATGGATAGAGCCCTGGAGTACTCCATACATCAGAATATAATGATGTTCTGAAAGAACACGGTGTGTTTTCTGTACGACTTTTAACCATGTGACAGCCAGAAAAGTAAGAATAATCCGTATAGTTTAGTTCTATTCAGCGATCTGTGATATCAAAGGCCTTACTGAGATCCAATAAGAAGGTAAAGGTGAAAACGAAATTAGTGCATTTCAGTGCATAATGTGCACAAATGCACTCTGAATTAGTTTCAAAGACTTACCACTGCACTGAGTGGGTTTATGCATGCACCCGGAGAATCAATAAGTATCAAGGTTCCGAAAAGCTTTACTTCACAGGGTTTATTCAGGTAAATTCTTAAGTCAGAATCGTATTAGAATGAATTAACAAGTAGTGAGATTAAGTCTCCACGTTGCTTTTCCACTTTGATATTATTCATCCAAATGAATAAGTGCTTGTTGTCTTGCTGCCCGCACAACACTGGCACTAATAGGCTCAAGTGAGGGGGACTTCATTAAATGGCAATGAATGCCATAAATACCATCTGATATTTAGAAAACCAAATCTGAAAGTCTCGCTGCTGGCTTGTTATGCGAGCCCAAATGTGTTGTGAAGGCGCCACAGCCCAGTGCGACAGACGTGTTTATGCCAAGCACTCAGCCACAGGGCAGGGATGCTGCCTACCAACTGAAAAAACAGGACTACGGTGGGTAAAATCTGATGCACAATCAGTTCATGGAGAATCTTCAGGCCTGGAAGTTACACAGCTACCAGAACATAACACAACTTCCTGTGAGTCAGACTGTTGAACCCACTTTTTTTTTGTTGTTGCCCTCCCTGCAAAGCTACTGCTGATGAAACAATGATGAAATAAATCTCTACAGTCTGTACTTGGGAATTACTGTAAGTTATTTTTTGACATCCCCCCGAGAGGAGATTTTGAATGGACTCGGATTGGCTCCTTCCTGCTGCAGAATCAGAGTGACGCCTCACAATGCCCCCTTTCTACACCCCGGCCCTTTTTCTTTCTCTCGCTCTCTCGCTCTCTCGCTCTCTCTCTCTCTCTCTCTCTCTCTCCCCCCCAAAGATAATCTGTTGAAAGTTGGTCAAACACCGCTGCGAGTCGGCTACTTGGTGAGCTTCAAAGTAAAACTCCACACTCTTCTCCTTCATGTCGTCGCCTGAGAGCACGAGGGGTCCCTGTGCACCGGCTCCCAGTAGATCCAAAGCGGGCTGCTGTCACTGTGCTTAATGAAGAACTTGCATTCTATTTCATCAACCCTTTCCGCCACTTCTACTACTACACATTGCATACGATGATTTCATCATGAATATGTGCTCGTCTCTTCGCTAATGAGTACACCGATTTCAGAGTTGTGTCATTCGGAGTGCCATGTGATTACGAGAAAAATACAATTCTTTTTGCTGATGGTAGGCATAAAACGGTGTAAAAAAAAATATATATATATATATATAAAAACTTTATGCCAACTCGAGTTGTCTGGATATGACTCGGGGACACTTGGGCAGAGTCGACATAAAACGAATAAAGGTCAAGCAAAAAGAAATCGTGAAAGAGGGAGTGATGAAGGTTCAGGTGCATCGATGCTGCGTGAGGTATAAAATGGTGACCTTTTGGCTCAAACATTTATATTTGCAAGTAACATTTCACGGCAATTACGTCTCGGAGAGGGTCGTTTGCTCACCATCTCATTTTTGTCCCCCCCCCCCCTCCTCCAATTTCTTCAATAATCTCACCTCATACCTCCTCATTTTCTCCCCTCTCCCATTTCACCCTAAGCTTTTCCTCTGCTCCTTTTATCCACGCTACCTCTCGCCATTTCACCTGTTAGTTCCGGCCCTGGCGTAATACGAGAGCCGTCAGTGTGCAGATTCACTTTCTCCCCGTGGTCACAGAACCAACCTAATCAGGCCCCGAGCAGCAGCCCCTGGCTCCGCGTCCTCCTGCAAGACACTGATAGAAGCGTTGCTTTGTTTTCCTGCTAGTGTTAATTATGTAACCCAATTATACCATCACAGCGCAGACGCAGGGAAGCTAAATTAAAAGTGATTGGCTTCATTACAGTCACTTGACTGCCGCACAGGGTGCTTTCAGAGGCTCTATTTAAAGTAACTTCCCTGGTGAAAAACCGTTCCGATCTGTAGAATGTCATTATATCGGGATTTTCATCGCAACTGCAGCGTATATTTAGCACAAATTGGATTTTTGTTTATTTCCATAAGAATGCGGCATATAGATTGGTGTTTAAAGCAACCATGTGATCTACGGGGTTTTTTGTTTTTTTATGCTTCCAGTCATGTCGCTCTGCTTATTTGTGTCGTCAGAGTGCCAGACATGTCAAGGTGTTCACTTTGCCGCAGTAGAACAACCTGAAAGCTTTCAAACTCTCCTGAGCGGAGCCTGAGATGCATCCCATTTTACAAACCTCGCACCAAAGAGACACGCCTACTTTTAAGCATGCAACGCCGTTCACAATGCCGCTAATGTTCGGATGAACTTGAATCCATATTCACGGGGCCCTTCTGAATCAGCACGTCTCTCCACCGCTCTCTTTCATCATATCCATGTGACTACTACAGAAAAGTGGGTCCGATTATGACAGAATGAAAGTGTGAGCCAACCCCCCGCCTCGCCGGGTCTCAACGTTGGAAAGATGGCACGCGGCCCCGCAACATTCTCGCGTCTTGTCCGGAGGATGTGCTTGTACGTCAATCCGCCTCGGACTATAAAACAGAAGATTAACTAAAGCTCTGTGTGTCGTTTTGAAATTACGACTTACTTACTTACTGTAGTTACTTGCTTGCTTGCTTTCCCCTTTTGATGTATTTCTATATACTCGTTTGGATCCATGTCGACTCAGGTTCTGTGATTGAACTCGTACGCGACATGTGAGCACTTCATTTGGAGTGAATTCTATTCTACGAGTTGCATTATGCCACTGCCGTAAATGTCTCCACTTGATCAAGTACCTCATCTAACTGGAGACAACAGAGGAAGACACGGAGACAAGTTAGAGAGACAAGAAGGAGAGGGAAAAGAACAAACTAAGACGAGAGTGAGGACAGGAGAGATTTGGGAAAGACGAGAGTCAAAGAATTGGATTTGGCGCGACCGCCACACTTTGCTGTATATTTAGCCTCCATAAACAGAGAGAGATCTATTTTTATGGACCAAACCAAAAGCGAATCTCATCTTGTTAGGTTCAAAATCTATGGCCACTGCCGACTTCTGCTTTCCATATATAACAAGCAAGGGTGACATTTTTTTTTTTCCACAGAGTCATGATGCTTATGGAGAGTAGACTACTGCCTACCAATCACATCATAATTAACGTTCCCATTGCTGAATCATATTTATGCCCAGCCTTTCAAACTAAGAGCTTCCCCCCTCTGTTCTCCACCCACATTTTGTTTGCAGCTGCACTTGTCTTGCTTCTCTCGCTCTCTTTTCTTCTTCACAACATCCCTCCTCTCTCCAAACTCCCACACCTTCCTGCCTCCTCTCCTTTCGGCGCAGTCATTCCCTCCTCCATTAAATACTTGTAAGCACTTTTAGCACGTCTTCAGCGTGAGGTGTGAATCAACACTGCCCCCTAAAGGCAGAGGGAACTTGAGAAAGCGAGTTAATGAACGAGGAGGAAGCTGTCGAATTTTTAGAATATAGATAGATATAGAATCCCATTTCCATAGAAGCCACGGGTTTCCATGATGATTATATGACTCTACAGCCAAAGTGGTTTTAGGGCATGCAAAGAGAATTACAACAAAAGTACAATGATGACCTTTTTATATCAAAGTGAGTCTGTTTGTGTGGTTTTAATAAATGATGATGAAAACAGAGGGAGAAAAATACCCATGCAGTGCCATGCAATGGGTTTTGTTATAATTCATGTTTTGAACAATGAACTGACCCGAAGGTCCTGTACGAAGGTCCAGGCACAAATACAGGTTAGTTAAACTCAACATTACATTCCTTTCCCAATGCCAGCACACAGGTTTGCATTCCAATTCTATTTTTCCCTTGGGAGACATAGTTTATGTCCATAAAACAGAGCTAGTAAATGGTACAAAGAAGGATAGAGGTCAGTGACTATGTTACGGCCGTCATACTTTTCAATATCTTTAATTTCATATTCAGTCTCCTCAAACTCAACGCTGAATTTACAGTCTTCCGGCACAGCCTGATCCGAGATGAATGGAGATTTGTGGCTGAGAAGGCAAAGGGTCGGAGAAGTTACGACACACCTTCATTGCCTCAATGAATCGCATCATTGAGTTGTGTGTCCTTCGGGTCTCTTTTTAAACTCACTCTCGATCGGCGCTAGAGCGGATAAATAGCCATGGCTACCACAGAGTTATTTGACCTATAGGAATGATTGCTACTTGTACCTTTTTCCTACTGATAGAAACGACGTGTGAGTAAAAGGGTGTGTGGAATAACCTCAATAGTAGAGACTGCCCTGTGTCTTTTCCTTTCATCACAATTTTAATTAATAAGAATTTAATTGACAACATGTCTTTTCATAAGATAAAAAAAAAACTCACAGCACCCTTGTTTGATGCAGGGGACAACTTGAACAAGAGATTTTGAATTCATCAGAGGGCCCAGAGTTGTACAAGACATATATCTCTGTTCCAGAGCTGTTGTCGGCCATTTTTAGGCATCCCACAATTTCAGCATCCCTGGATTTACACAGCGAGTGTTAGCCCCATGTCTGCTTGTTTAAGATAGAGCTGCTTGGATCAAAAGGCATTCTCCTCTGCAATTTCCACAGAAAGTGCTACTTAACAGTGAAGGCCATAGTGTTATAATGCTTTAGTTAAGCAAAAAAAAAGTGGGATTTGGCTGTTGTTAGATAAAGATTGCTGGTCATTGCCGTGCTTCGCATTAGAAGCATAGGCTTCCACAGATTGTTTACTTGCTTGTCGTATTCACTCATTTACATTTCTGCTTGTGTTTGCTTGTAGATCGCAAGAACACTTGGATTTCACAATTGAATTGGTTTCGGCAGCCAATTGTTTTCTGAAGAGGCAGTTCCAGTAAGCAGGCATTGATTGGACTTGCAAATTTAAAGATGATAGACTCAGTTATGTGTAAAGTAATGGTCGGTCATGAAAAGCAATGAAACAGACACAGTTGTTGGATAATTAAGTACATCACTGACAGGTCATCAGTCTTTCAAAGTAACCAGCATATATCAAAGATGACGGTAAATGGATGGTGTCAAATTACCCTCAAACACCTAGTGAATCCGGCTACAACATGTACAGTGTGTCCTCCTTTGATAGGAGGCAGGAATGATACTGGCTTAACCGAGCTACTTAACAAAATAGAGTTAACGTAGGAATCATTTCATTAACTGATTTCATTAATTGCGTGTTATAGTATAGCACAGCAATTTACAGTATGTGGTAGGAGAGTCACTCCCCTGTGCTACTGCAGTGGTTTATTCTCATCCATGTGTCTGCATAAAATGAGTAGGTACCAGCAGTGAGCACAGTTGACGTGTCTGGTGCAGGTAATGAAGAAGCGGAGGGAAAATCGCTTTTAAAAGTAATGTGGCCGCACGGGTCAGCCAGCCACCGCTCCACCACTTAAATAAGTGCTTCAAAGGCTGGAAGAATCAATGAAAAGTTTTATTTTTCCGTCTAACTTCAACTGATTTTCATGCCATCTCACACTCACCCATTCTGTACACACGAGTGTATCCGTGTTTGGCTGATAAACACCGATGGTAACCCTAATTGCCACCCCCCCCGACAACATGCACCTGTGTGCTGTGTCATCTGTTCTCTTTGTAGATCTGTGTGACCCCGAAAGGATTAGGAAGTGACCCCTGCCTCAACAGTGTCACTGGAACACTGCCTAATGAGACACACAGACACGCGCACATGGACAGAGAAAAAACGGATATCATGCCAGCTGTACTGCAGAGCCAACTACCCAATGACTTTCCATGTGGCGAAGGGGCCGTGTTGTCAACAATACAGCAAGGAAAAATGCCACAAGGACGGTACTGCTGGATGCGGAAGGTTGAATGCAGTGGGGTGGTAGCCAACAGCAACACAACAACAACGAGGCAACACCGAATGGTATAGCGCGAATCTCAACATCCCATACACGCTGGAGCAATCAGTTACGGTTATCTTTTTCTCTTTTTATATTAAACTGTTTAAACTGATAAGTGGAAAATACAAGTGATTTACCGTCACTAAAATATATTAGTCCGAAAGGCAGTGTGGGAAGGTACAACCAACAGAGGGACCTTCGGCCCTAGACATTTGTAGACATGCATGAAGCTTAGTGGTGTGAGGCGGTGGCTTATAATAACAGGTCAGCATCAACATGAGCTGCACTCTAAATACTCAAACGGTACAGTGTATCTTTATCTTTACTCCTCCAAGATGTGGGTAAAGGGAGTTTATTTTTCACCCCTATAACACGCAAAGGCTGCTCAGGTCACGTGCCTATTTGCAGAAGAAACCTTGGGGAGTAGCTGCCTGCGAAGAATGGTTACACTAATTCACACATTCACACCTGGGAGCTGCCCGGTGTTATCACAGCATTATGCGGCAGTCCCTTTCCAGAATGGAGGGGATGCAAGTTCATTTCACAGTGAGATGTCTCACTTGTTAAAAATAGAGCATTGCTCGTTGGTGTGAGCGTATGTCTGTTGTCACAGGCGGCAGCGAAAACAAGCAAATGTTTGCACTTGAGAATCTGAGCAGTGATTTTTTTTGGGGGGGAGGGGGCGCTGACAAGTACTTGAACAATTCGTGTACCCTCTAAAAGGTTACATGTTAAATTGCAAAGCCCTACAGTTGTAGTTCACTGGCAGAGGCAGTGTGAGGGTTTTTAACCGGCTGCAAAGTATGTTACTGGGATAATCGGCCAAACAAAGTATCTGACCAAGACGGCCTTTTCAGTATCTTAGTAATATTTGCCAAACCTTAACCACTTAGTTTGCATTTGATCACTACAATAAATAACAAGCTCCACATTTAGTTGGGGTTAGATATACCTCAAATAAAAGCCATAATATACACATAAATATAAAAACAGATTGACAATATTGTCACTGTGATAAAGTTCTGGCCCCAGCAACATAGACATTTGCATAGAAATGTTGAGCATGAGCTAGTCTCGGCTATTCAAATCTCACTCAAATTCACCTCCAGTTCCTGATATGTAGTTGGTTAAATCCCACAGAGTGAATTACAAATTTGTAATGCTCATTCAGAACTGCTGCATACCCTTTACAGGACTACAGTGCCATAATTCCTCGAAAAACTCAGCCCGATGACATTATCTGTAAGATTTATGATCATGACCAATGATCCTCAAATACCCGTCATGAGCCTTAATAAATATACTACACTCTACCGATCCTGAGCCTGACGTGTCCAGCAGCTGCTTACAGCTCTGACTATGTGGTTCTAAAGGACATACAGAAGTCACGGAAAGTCCACTTTCTTTTATGTTCTCCCTTTAAATATAAAGTGATGTTACCCCATTTATTTTGGAACTGCTTTGGAGTGTGTCCTTGTTTTCATATTCATGCTTCCCCCCCCCCTCCTTTCAATCCAATGGCAATCTGCTGGGAGAGCATCTCTGAAGCATTACTTGTTTGGAATAAATCCAATCTGAAAAAGCTAAAATAACTCTTAGGTTATCAACGTGATGGAATTGGGGACTGTGAAAAGAGCCTCTGGCAAAGTTTGCCTGGAATTTTGATATTTCAGAAACGGAGCCACTATGATACGTGTATTTCCAAAACAAAGTTGAGAAACTCATTTCCCACCTATATAAAGTGCAGAAGTTACTATCAATTGAGTGGTATACATAAGTGGATCTCAATACATTTTCCAGCATAAATAGAATAGACAAAAGATTTTCTGTGAGACAGCATGCCAATAGGCTAACAACCATAACCTAATTTAATTCTATAACTGTGTTCAGAGAAGAAAGTGTCATTTTCCATAAGTGTGGCAACGACTGTATAGGACTGTAAATAGGATAAATCTTCCGCACAAAGCAGACACTTAAGTTTAAGTTGGCAGAATGGAAACGGACCCTGTACCCAGAGGTAAAGAAGAGGCTTGATAGGCCAATGACGGCTAGAGCACAGAAGCATCGACATCAAGAGGCAGCGATTGAAAACCACTACTTTAGACGGGACGAAAAGGTTCCTCAGCTGCATTTCCAGTGGTCATGCTGCCAGAGAGGCTGAAGAAAAGAAGAGCCTGAGCAGATCTCCGGGGGAGAAGATGCAACCAGAAGAAGAAGAAGAAGAATGGTGGCAATGGATGGAAGGAGTTAGAAAGAAGGAAGAGGCCGTCACCGATCACCAGCCTATCACAGAGCCAACGCAGAGACAAAGAGCTATTTCACACCAATTTCCAGAGCAACGCGTCTGGAAATCAACTACAGAAGAGTCAGTCACGGTGCAGTCGCTGTGATGTGGCCCTCCAGGGAGTGAAGGTGATAAAACTCTGACGATAACGTTCACTCGGACGGTCAAGATTTTCACCATGGTTTTAAACTCCGTTGTCCCCAAAAAAGAAAACACAAACGTGAGAAAGTTGGTAGTAAAAGACAAACGACGGTGGTTTAACTAAGTGTGAGCTGCAGGCAAACACTGTCATTTTCAAACAAAAACAATTCATGGCCGCTTTAATGGAGCTGTCCGTTATTAAACAAAGGCCTAAATGGAACATGCATTAGAGGAAATTAAGACACAGAGGCATTTACTGTGTCAACAAATCACAAAAAAAGAGGTACCAAGAGTAATTTAGGGCTCCGATTGGTCACATTTAATACCAAGGCAGTTTACCAAAAATAGTCTCTTAATCGTGTGAGCTATAAAACACAGTTATGCATCACAAAAGCAAAACTTATTGCTCAATGACCAACATACATTGTCCTCCGATCGTTTCCTCCAAGTCTTCCATTGGAGTGCGCACAGAGGGGCAGAGAGGAAGAGACGTGACGTGGCCACTGATAACTTGGCTACTAATACTCAGGCCTAGAGGCCCCTCCCTGCGTTTTGAAAAAACGAACAAAACAATCATACAATAATAGTACCCTGAACTTTTGCTCTGCAACTCGTCGAAAAAAGCCCTCTCTCAAGTCATTTCATCCATGGTTGCCGGTTCAAAAAAAGAATACAACTTCGGCGAGGCTCCCGGAAAGTAGGCCGACACTAATTGAATCACAGATGCAGGGAAAAGGTTTTTAATTTGTTCATCTTGAGGCAAAGCATGAGCGGTGCAAATTCTTTAATTAGCACTGACTGCTGTGGTGACGGATGCCTACATGACTCGGGTAATAATTTTGATTTACCTCAATCGTAAGCCCGGAGGTGGAACTGAACATCCTGCTTTTGCTTTTGCTTTTCTCCGTCTCCTCCGAAAATAGCACGCAGGCTGAGATAATTTATTTTTGACTCGGCGTATGTGAAAGCCAGACGTAATGAGAAGGAGCTATGGTGACATGTCACATCGTTGCAATAGCACTCTAGACTTGGAGCCGGCGGGAAATTATTTATTTTTCGTATTCAGCTTTAAAGTTTACTTTTAAAACCCCGATTTTACGAGACAGCATAACAAGGCGGGACTTTGACTCCCTTGCGCAACTCTGAACTCAAGCATCTAGAGTGCGCAACTGCACATTAGATGCACTCTCCGCATCACAGGCGGTCAGTCAAACTTTACCCAGCAGTTCATAGCAAGTTACTGGGTCAAACCGAGAGATACAAAAGGTTAAAAAGAAAATACCAGCCACTGAGGTGGTGAAGCAGACTTAGTAGGTGGCGATTTTCATTCAATTCCTCCTTCCAACACTGGACGCATTAAAACACGTCTCCTCAGCCAACTGGAACTAAATTACACTTGGTATAACTCTAAAAACAGGGTTATGATATAAAACAGGCATTTTTTTTTTTTCATTTTTTTTTTTTAAAACAGGCATTTTTTTTTTACGTTTTTTTTTTTCTTATAACCTCTGAGCAAGTGGCATAAAAGTGAAACTGCTGAAGGAGTGTGGGTGTGTGTGTGGGTGTGGGTGAGGGTTGACTCCCTTGCGCAACTCTGAACTCAAGCATCTAGAGTGCGCAACTGCACATTAGATGCACTCTCCGCATCACAGGCGGTCAGTCAAACTTTACCCAGCAGTTCATAGCAAGTTACTGGGTCAAACCGAGAGATACAAAAGGTTAAAAAGAAAATACCAGCCACTGAGGTGGTGAAGCAGACTTAGTAGGTGGCGATTTTCATTCAATTCCTCCTTCCAACACTGGACGCATTAAAACACGTCTCCTTAGCCAACTGGAACTAAATTACACTTGGTATAACTCTTAAACAGGGTTATGATATAAAACAGGCATTTTTTTTTTACGTTTTTTTTTTTCTTATAACCTCTGAGCAAGTGGCATAAAAGTGAAACTGCTGAAGGAGTGTGTGTGTGTGTGGGTGGGTGTGGGTGAGGGTGTGTGTGGGTGTGGGTGTGGGTGTGTGTGTGGGTGTGGGTGAGGGTGTGTGTGTGTGTGTGCGCGTACATACTTGTCCTCATATGTGCGCTTATGCAAATGCTAATGCAATAGCAAACATCAAGTCCATGGCATATTGCATAAAGTGCCCTTTTTGACCTCCTACTGTATGAGGAAGATCTTACCCCCAAACAGAGGTATTTGTGCAGTAAAGTTAACCTCAAGCACCCTGCAGGGTATTTCCATGAACGCTGTTTTATGGCTTTGACTTTAACCACTTGTACACAGTGAATCATGTCTCGCACTGCAGTCTTTTACTGCATTAGCATGTAGGTCATACGACAACCAGGCAAGTCACCCAAGGCAGTGAGAGACGAGGGCAACCTTAATGAGCACAATCGCACAGTTACTGGCAACGTTTCCCCATCTGTATCCCCCGTGCACATTATCACCCTCACTTCACACCTTGGCTCTCACATGCAATTATTCCCCAGAAAGCAGAGGCAATCCTGCAGTGGCACTGATGGATTACAGGGGGAAAAAAAGGTTACACATTTCCTCAGCCATCTAAACATGGATAGGCGTTAAAAATGCCATAACAACGTAAGCACGGTACTGGATTCAGTCACTTAAAAAAAAAGGATGGCACCGACCCTAAATCGCCGGCCAAAGCTCGGTCTCCTGCCAGGTCAGGGAGTAGAGCGTATGCTTTGTGGCGTTTCTGGACGTCAGGCGGGAAGGACAAAAATATGGGCATTACACAGCCACGCCCAAACTGTACTGAACGCAGCCGAGCCTAAGCTGGGAGCGCGAGTGCAACTCTCCTAAACAAATTAAGTATCAAGCGTTGCTGAGTGTGCCAAATTTCTCAACTCTGGGCTTGCCAACAAAGCTGCTCAGAAACCCTTCGATGCGGGATTTTGACTCTGACGAGAGGAGTAACTTGGGCTTAATCTGGGGGGGGAAACAAACTAATATTCTTCTGAAAGTATAGTGCAAAGGAGTCTTTACAAGGAGTTGGATTTCACCTAAATTAAATAAGGCAGCTGGTGTCAAGGTGCTTAAATGTCGAGCCTCGTCCCAAGGGTGGCCTTTCGCAGCCCACTTAACCCTCCGCTGATCTGGTGCACTTGCTCTGTGACCATTAGGGGGAGAAAAAAGCTACAATGAATGAATCCGCTATATTTGTGCCCATTGCCTCCTCACTGCTTATGTATAAACATAGTAAGGTTCTACTATGTCCTGGCTGCATGATAATAATAAAAAAAAAAAAAAATGTAATAGTCTCGGCTGAAAGATATACTGTCCTTTCTAAGTCTGTGCAACTCATTTTCAAGCGTCATTCAATTTTTAAGCACAACGCCTATTGACACAACAATTATTTTAATTAGAGGTGCAACCTTTTAAAAGAGTCTAGCCGACATTATCCCGAAACCACAAATTGGGTTTTCTCCCTCTCACAGTCAACAGTGCGTTTGTAATCCTGTTTGCGGCACACGTATGCTGTCAAAGTCACTGCCAGGAAAAGCTAAGAAGAGTTGCACACACACACACACGCACGCACGCACTCGAACACACACACCTGCTTATGCAAGCTGCAAAGTAAGCAGTACACGTATACACTGCAAAAAAGTGGGAAAGAGCACGGTGTTTAAAGAAAAAAAAAAAAAAGGAAAAGGAGAGTGCAGAGAAAGCGACGCATGGACGAAAGGATCAAGGAGGGTGAAGGTGAAAGAGGGGGGGAGCAGAGTGGTGAGGTTTGGGCAACTCAACAAATTGGATATGAGATTAGATTATAAGCTATGGCGTGTATTTTTCTTTGTACTCCGGCCTTCTCACTTGGTCTCATTCTCTATCTGTTTTCACACACCTGGCTATAAAGACAATACTGTGAGGGGTAAGTGCGCGCTTGGCTCCGGCGAAACGCTTTGTCCTTGGCCACTTTCCAACCTGCACACAAAATAATAGACACAAACCCAAAGATATGCGCGCACGCGGCCAGGCGATAGAGCCGCTGACCTCTCACTCTCCATTTTTTGGTGTACAGGTTGGAAATGTGCTTGACCTGTCAAATCGAAATAATCGAGGTCGCAAGACTTAGTGGTAAGTGGCTTCCTGGTAGAAAACTTTGCTCCCAACTTGCTTCGGTTGTATTGAATATGCCACAGTGAACCGTGCTCCGAAGCAGAGACACACACAATATGTACGCTGCTGCAGTGAATACAGAGAAACGTGCGGAATAGTTAAATAGGCTGAAGAGAGCAAAGCCAAGGTCGGTCAGCTACACATCTGTATTCTCAGCGTGAACCCTCTCACAAGGATCTATAGAAGGGTTTATCAAGCTTTACCGGACCGTGACCCCCAGTTTCCCCCAATCCCAGCAATTAACTGTGAAATCCAGTGTGGAATTAATATAATACTACCTTCAAGAGGGTTATAGAAGCTTGGCATTATGCAAAAAAAAAAAAAAAGACATTTGTGCATTTCAAACTGATTTTTAAACGTACATTAAACAACTTCAGTGGGAGTAATAAGAATAGAAAGAGAAAACCATGTGTATAATGGGCAAACGGAGTCCCACTCCCAAGGATGACTAAGCCTGGGCTGACGACGACCAAGTTCAAATCTATCAAATGCAATGGGCACTCCTTATTAAGAAAAAAATCAGAAACAACCACGTTTCATGCGATACGTAGCACGTGATAGCGCGTGTACGTCAATGTGACCTTGAATACGATTACAGGACTCAAACTATACCACAGGCCAACACAATGCCTCCTGCCCACAGGGAAGGCGGTAAGACGCTCCATGCGAATTCACCCAAGACCATGGTCCTCTAATATTCCTCCGCTTGGGGGAACGGTTGTTAAGTGTGCTGCTCGTCACTGATACCCTCTTATCATTGCACCACTGGGATGAGCAGGCAGGGAATGCAGGTCACGCGTTGTTACAGACAAAGTCAAAGTGGCAACACTTACAGCAAGTGATGTCAACGGCCATCTTCCACGAGACGTTGAATGGCTCTATGGAAAAGAAGGCTCTCAAAAATCAAGCAGGACGGCCACTGATGGATCAAAGAAGCAGTGGACTCAGTGCAGATCCCCCGCTGGTCCCCTCCAGACCCAACGCTGGCCAAAACCAGTTTCACTTCAGACACTGCCATGATGGCTGACGGGCATAAAACTGCAGTGGAAGGCAACTTGGTGAATTAATTGCTCCTTTCATGACACCACAAAAAAAAAAGAAAAATCTTTGGCTTTAAATCTCAAAAATGGGTGGATCACATTTGCATATCCTGTGTAGTCTTGCACAATTCGAAGGCAAGCTACACCAGCGCGTCACTCTCGGGATTTAAGCAATAAAAAGGCAATCCCACGCAGGCCGCCGTGCCTTTTGCACGGTTAAATGGGCAACCAGAACATTTTCTTCAATGCCCTCAGGACGGCAAGAAGACAAATACTGAAAGAAGTTGTTGCATAAGCTTTAGACCTCCGAAGAGCCTCAGATTTTGTAAATACAGCGAGAATTGAACGCCGGCACCCTTCAGTAGATTATTCGTAGGATAAGTAGGGCCGGGAGAGAAAAAAACAGAAAACGCAGGCGGAATTTCATCACACTGAAGAGAGTGGAGGAACGAGGATGATACTGACTCAGCGACGCAGAATCTCCAGACTGTGGCACTTATAAAGCAGGAACACTTGAACTTAAATAAGGCTCTGCAAATAATACCTCTAATTTACACACAAACCTTGAGATGCACCACAAGGCCCAGGCTGCATGCAGGGAAACCCAGCGTCAAAGATGGTAGTTAGCACTCGACAGACATTAGAGCAGACGCAATGTCTCCCCTAGTAAAACATCCAGGGTAATCGGTAACATCCGTGTTGTCACAAGCTTATTGCGCAGTGGGAAATTTTCCCCAGCATCCCCAGTCTTCACTTTCACCAAGTTTAATAAATCAATATCCGCCTCCAGGGGAGCGAGTGGTGGATGTATGGCCTGCATCGCCGCACTCCACCTCACATTGATAACAGTTCAACTCCACTCCAAATAAGGCTTCCATCTTTGCAAATGACAAAGCCTGGCGTTTAATGAACCACAGCCGGTTTTATGTCCCAGTGGTGCCAGGTTTGGCCTGAAGGCAAGTCAGGTATAGCAGTATAGCAGGGGTGACTTTTAAGCACAAAAAAAACAAAAAAAAAACAGGATGCTTTTTCGCAAAACCTTCCTCCCTGTGTAAAGTGATAAAAAATGAAGTGCATCACAACTTTTTTTTTCCAGTAAAAAATACTTGACATGAAGGTTGTAAGTTACCTGAGGCAAAAAAAAAAAACACTTTCACAGCAGAATTTGAAAGCCAAGTATTTGGTTTTCCCGAAAAATGGTTCACTTCTCAGGCAGACATAACCGACTATGCAAAAGGGACACTATTAAGTCTGCGTATCTGTAATAATAATAATAATAAAAAAAACAGCAGTATACAGCAGTGTGTGACTATTTGGAAAGCTCCTGGCATATATGACATAGCTCTGCAACCAACGGCACCATAAAACCTATTCCTATTATACATATCAAAAAACAACCTCATGCTGTTGACTTTCTTTCTATGGTGCACCCATCCTGATCTCCATGACAAACACTGGCTATCTTGCGTATTGTAGCTGCCAAAACGATTACATGCAGGCACGAAGAAGAATAAAATGCTCGACATGCCAAAGAAGCCCCCGTTTTGGATAAAAAGAAAGCTCACAGGTAGAAATGAAACTCCCTCAGCAGGTGTACACAGACAGACAAACAATTGTTCTCTTGATGACACCCTCTTGCCTCAGACACACATTCAGAGTGCGGAGTGTAATCCCGGCGGAAGGTAAATAGACTGGGGAGGTTTTATGCGGAAGCCGGGGCGCAGCGCCGAGAGTGTCACCTCCCGCTGAGGCTTTGAAGAGCGGGGTTGGAGAGCACCGAGCCAGATAGGACAGGGAGCAAGCATGTGTTTACTGGCTTGGGCTGTTTGTCTGTGTGTCTGTGTGTCTGTCGGTCTGCCTGCCTGCTTGCTTGATTCTCAGTCTGAGCATTTCTTTCTATTTTTATGTCTCGTCCTATTTTCCTCAGTGTCTGCATTGTTCTCCCTCCGACGGACTTTTTCCTCTGTGAAGTTGAAATGAATCTTTAATGATTCTCCGTGGAAACTTTTTCTCCGAGCAAAAGTCGCGGAGTAAAGCGGGGAGGAAACGTAAACACGAGTACAAGGAGTTCGAATGATATAAAGTTCTCTGAGCTGCCAAATAAAATTTAAAAAAAAACGTGTACATTTAAAATGCTTCTGCAAAACTTGCAAGGGACTAAGTAAGGCGACCGCCCTGAATGATGATTTAATAAGGGAATTTCTGTTCCCAAAACTATGTTTGCTAATATTTACCAACCAGAATATATCAACAGAGCGCTCATGCGGGAGACAGTTATTATTTCAGCTTTTGGATTGATCACTTCCTCTGAGCAGCAATTATGGCAGTGACCGCCATCCTTTAATTTAGGAAAATGTATTTCAATATAGTGACACTCCTAATGATTTCGGAAGTACGGATCAAGACATGACAATATTCACGTGGTCAAAGAAGCCAAATTAGTTGTGAACGTTGCGCTACCACACATTAAAACATAAAATCAATAAAGACAAGGAGCTGGCTTAGGAGTTTCCATGTGGGCATGCAACGTAGACCTGGGCCTAACAAAACGCAAGATAAAACGGCTCCGGTACGACAATTATGACAAGGGACATGGCCGCTCCTGTAGTGCCACCCTCTGGCCAAAGCTTTTTTTTCCCCCCCACATTTCTCGTGGTACTGATCTAACGAGGCAAGAGCTGAGTCCAGATTTCATAATGAGAGTCACGGCCTTGCAGCGTCCATCGGTGATTTAGTTTGGTTATGAACTGTGCTCAGCGAAGTCTGGAAGACCTCGCTTTGAGCATCTCAACTCAGAAAACCCTGTCTGTGAGAATATTGTATTACACGCGCCTCGCCCGGCTTCCAATAGCGTCTAATAAATGCAGCTGCTCGCGCTACATATTAATGTCTCCGCGATGCATTTCCGTCACTCCCTCCGTCTGCATTGCAACACTCTCCCTCCCACCACCGCGAGCGCCGACTCCCAACTTTCATATCTACCTCCCCTGGCCTCATCTCCCTTCATCTCCCACGTTGTCATCCTCCACCCTACCAAACACTCCGTCAGCACTGAGATCAAAGTGTCGAGACATGATATATTTAACCCATCACTTTTTCCTGCTGATCAGAACCTTCCAAAGTCCTGCTGGCAGACTGACACAGGCTGATATTGGTTACCACACACACACTCACACACTCACACACACACACACACACACACACGTATGACTCAGAAGTCATAGAGGGACACGTCGTATGTGAGGCATGTTTAGACGCCAATACATCTTTGTTTTGGTTTGCATGACACTTTCTTTCTGTTTACACATTTGACATATGGATTGAAACACAATCATATATAAACACAGTAATAATATCACTACATATTTCACATAAACACACACACACACACACGTACACAACAGGAAACAAGTCCCGAGCCTGCAGGGAGAGGGAGGGGAAAGGACGAGAGATTGTTGGCCTCTAAAACGCACAAAGTGCTGATGCTTACCAACGATGAGGTTAATGCATGCATAATTACGATCAAAGAGGACTCTGATCTTTAATCTGCAGCCGATTCATTTTTGTCGATTCCTTTCATTTATATTCATTAGCTCTTTGAACCTGAAACAGTAGCTCTCCTGTCACACTGTTGAGGTCAGACGCTGCCTGCTGTCACATAACTTTGGCACCTCAGAGTTTCGCTCTCTCTCGCTCCCATCCACTTCTGTCTTTTTCTCTCCGTCTCTCCATCAATCATCCAAATCTCAGGAAAGTTGCACCGTCTTTTGATTGAGATAACTCTTCAACATCTAACTTTGTTGGAAAAAAAAAAATGCTTCATCTGTTTTCACTTACTCTCATTGTGGATGCTCCTTCGAGAACATTACTTCCGTTTCAAAGTGGTTTCATCATCCAACGGGTGCCTTCGTAATATCTGAGGAGAGCAGAGGAGAGGCCATAAATTAGCACATCTATTACTCTTTCATCAGAGTTGCCAGAGTAAGCTTGTGTTTAAAGTGAGGGGAAGTAGACAAGTAAGACAGAAGACTCAAACAATTCCCAAAGGGCAGGAAATAAGTTAAATGAGAGCCCTTCCAGTCTCACTGCAAATTGACCTGAGCTTTTGAAAACTGTCTGTGAAGACAGTTTTCAAAATACACTTCACACGTACAAAATGAATAGTCTTGATAGTTTTTTTTCTTTGACTTTACAGCAATTTCAAGATATGCAGACACAAAATGAAACATGCCTTAGTTGCTCCGAAATTAGAAAAAAAAAAACTTTGTGACGTACAGTATGTATTAAATTTGGAAACCACTTAAACTATCAATTTTGAAGCCTCAGACAAGCCATCATTTTATGGGGTGCGATAAAACTTGACAGGGTAGGAAAAAGACAAAATGCAAGTAGCGTAATTGGTATGAGAGAGCTTTCTTTTTTTCCCCCCTCACATCCATCCTGGGTTAAAGTGCTCGTATCGACAGAACCATTTGGCAATGAAGATTGTGCTATCGGTGAAATGACACAAGGTAAATATGAGGAGACACTCCCAGCAACACTAAGTCATAAAATCTGTAAACAGCATTTCTCACTGCTAAACTCCTCAGTGAGGAAACGCGCCGTTTTATAAGACTGAAAAAAGACACAAAACAGCAAAAGAGTCATCCATAACATCATGTATGTGAAAGTGCATGGTGAATCATAAGTGCAGGAAGTTTTTTTTTTTTTTTTTTTTAAACCAACTACGACAGAGATACAGAAATAAAGATGGAAACTATCCCAAAAACAAAAGCCCCACTATATATCATCTTTCTGATAGCAGGGAAAATGGCTGAGACTTTAAGGATACTCTCTATTCACTGATAAATGCGTCAGAGATAATAATCCAGGGATGAAACGCATGACAGACACAGACACAGACACAGACACACACACACACACACACACACAGACACACACACACAGACACACACACACAGACACACACACACAGACACACACACACACCCCCACCCACC
>JAFBJU010021519.1:618027-727199 GCA_016785305.1 Colistium nudipinnis | reverse complement strand
ACACACACACACACACACACACACACACACACACACACACACACACACACACACACACACACACACACACACACACACACACACACACACACACACACACACACACACACACACACACACACACACACACACACACACACACACACACACACCCCCACACCCACACCCACACCCACAGGAGTTTGCTTCCCTGTGGCCGGTGATTGGTCGGTTCCAGGATCGCAAGTTGTTCAAAACATACGTTAACAGACGCGAGTAAAACTCCACCCATCACCAATCAGATGAGGCCAGTGAGGGGGGGCCGGGGCACATTGTTGCGGCGGAATAAATGAATTGCGACATCTAGCCAAGCTCCACAGTCACGCAGTCAGTCATTGAAATCATCACTGTACATGTCATCGTGGTTCATTCACAAGTCGTCCTTTATGAATGACTTGTCAGGATCCGCATTATGCAAATCCTCTTCCTGTGGTTCGGCAGCAACGGTGCCCCGGCTGCCTTCTGTGAGGTTTGATTGCGAATGTAATTACCATTTTTCAGAGGAATTTGTCAGTAAATTAGCTCCGACTTTGTCACAAAAACATCGGCTGAAGGGGGGGGTCCTACCTTTGCTCATGTCTATTCCTTAAGGGGTCAATTCAACCAAATTTATCGAAAACCTTCATTCCACTTAACTTTCTTATGTTTGCCAAGTTCCCGTAACTTCCACCCAGTCTCCTGAGCTGCAAAAAAAATAAGACTGGATGCTTTTCTTAACCTGGTTATTATAAGCTAAGGTTGTCATCAAAGGTGACGCAGAGAATTCAACACGTACAGTATGTGTTCTATTTTGGACAGCAAGCCCAAATCATTTGAGGTATAAGCAACGCACGTCGCGATGCCTCTAGTAATTAACACAGTTTTATCCGTATTCAGCTGCGGGGAATTCATCGATTGACATTAAGCAGTCATACAATGGATGGATGGATGGATAGATAGAGAGAATATTAATTTGATAAGAGTCATTGGGGTTAAAGTAGAGATCAAATTGAGAGACAGACAGAGACACACACACGCACGCACGCACGCACGCACGCACGCACGCACGCACGCACGCACGCAAGACTTAGGTTTGTTGATGACAAAAGCACCCCAAGTCCTGGAAAGTCGATAGTGCTGTGTAACTCAATTTCCTCCAAGTTCAGGAACATCATGAAGATAATGGATTTCTTGTCAGGGGCTTGGTGGTGTGAGACGCAACACTCACGCACACACACATACTGTCGCATAGTGGGCTTATGTAGAGGGGAGGATGACAAAATGTCTAAGGAGGACACAAATGTCTTTGAAGAGAAGGGAGAAACCAGGGAAGAGAGGGAAACCGACCAAGAGATAAAACGAAAGGAGGATGAAGGGAGTTGTTACTTTAGCTCGACGAAAAACGAAAAAAAAGTTGAAAAGAAAGAACAAAAGAACGCGGGAGGGAAACAAAGAGGAGGTGGAAACGGGACAGATCATTTAACCGGTGGTTGAAATGACGCTGGCGGGGAGGGAGAGTCCAGGAGGCGGAGACAGATTCTAGGAAAGACGGGATGAAAAAGAAATTGGTTACCAAAAAAAAGGGCTCAAAGGTTAAATAATTCCGCCTGAGGCTCAGACACACGCAGGCAGTGTTGATCAAAGGAGAGAGGGGAAAAAAAAACAATCGGAGGTGAAAGAAGAGAACGACAGAATAGTATAGAAAGAAGAGGGGGAGAGGAAGGCCACGCTGTAGCTTAGCTGGAGGATTAAAAAGGGCCCCGAGGGCCGTCCCAAAGCGAGGCAGGCTGATCAGAGGGAAGCCCCGACAGTTGGCGGAGATTTGCATTCTCGCAAGTCTGACAAGAACCGCCGACGGTTCTCGAAGTCACAACGAGTTCACGCAGAACTCTGTGCCCGAGGATGACACATTTCTCCGCCACCCGGAGCCTAAATATCTCGGATTGAATGCACTGCTCAGTTATTACACGAAATAACCCAGCTGCACCCAAACACGGCTGCAGTGTTGCGTGACCCAAGGAGCAGGCGCGTGCTGGGCCAGGCTTCATAGTGAATGTTTCAAATCAGCTGTGACCACCGCATGGCACCTTTTAATTTGGTGTGTGCCTGCGTCCTTCTGTGGGTAAAAAAAAAAAATAAGGGAAAAGTGAAATAAGCCCTGCCGAAAACTTCCCTGAAACTTTCTTAAAGTGGTTGCCGTTGACGAGAAAAAAAACATGAGACTCGATTCGGGGCAAAACAAAAACAAAAACAGCCCCCCGAAACTCGCATATGCACCAATGACAAAATATCTCGTAGGTAGAGAAATTCACCTGACAAAACTATTATTCAAACAACCATGTCATAAAGTTGCATTGTTGGTGTGCAGAAGGTCAATCATGACACAGACCACCAGATGATCTACTCCTTACATCTGCCAACAGTGCCTTTTTAATTACAGATCCTACTGTAAAGGTCTTATAAAAATATAAATATAATATATGAAAATATATGCCTTCCTTTCATTCATTCACTGACAAACAATAATCTAAAGGGTCAAACACTCACTGGTCAGGTTATGTTCACTTGGGTTTTTTTCTCAGTTGTATATAATTCAACTGTAATTAGAAACAGATTGAAAAGCTTACCGTCTTAACCAACAATCGCATTGAGCCAACAAACAGGTAAGGAAATAATAATAGTACTGAATAATCCACAGGTTAACGAAAAAATCATTAGTCGCCGCTAAACTAAGATGAAAGTTACTAAATAGGTCATATTTTCCTCGGCCACTTGCCATCTTCTCTGGCGCCAAATCTGTCATTTTCCTCCCACCGAAACCACTCCCCTCAAAATGCAAGACCACAGTCTGAAAAAGTAAGAGACCATTTCACGAGGTGTGTTGGGGAGAGTTCAAGAAATACGTGGACTGGGCGAACGAGGAGAAGATATATTTTGGATCCTTCAGAACTGCAGATTTTCAAGTTCAACCCTGCATGAAGCCAGTGCTGGGACTGACAGTCTGAAGTTCACTTGGCACTCTGTTGTGCTGTGTATATTAGCTCTCTGCAAGAATCATGTCACTTGGGATGGTCTTGTGTAGACTGAGGTTCGCAGATTTCCAGCTGCAGATACACAGGACGTGAGCTTCAATCCTGGTGTCAGAAGAGGGGAAAAAGTAGAGGATCGCAGATAAAAAAAAGGCCTTAGCAGGAGATATTTTGGGGATGTGGTGACAGGGAAAAAAAAAAACATTTTCTGCTGGCAAGATCCCTCACGGTGCTGCATCTTCCCGTTGTCACCAAACCAAACAAGCAGGAATAATGCTGAACCTTGGTCGTGATGCGCGACACCATGCCAGCCCTCCCTCTATGACAGACGTCAATATGGATCTGTGACCACCTCTACTCCTGGCACGAGGCAGCGCAATGAGGCTCCCTCCATTACACGTGTGTGCCTTTTATACAAAATAAAGAGGCGGAATGAAGGTACAAGACTCCCACATTGAATGCGCATCTAAACGGGGCTACTGAAGGAAAAAAAAAAAAAAACCCTGGCAGAGATAAGCAGAGGTGGCAAAAAGCATTTCGACTTCAAAAGGGAAGAGGAAAAAAGAAAGGACGTAGGGAGGCATGAAAGGCATAATAAGAGAGTAAGCTAGAAATAGCATCTTACACATCGCGGGGAGGGGAGGAAAGGAAATGCAGTTCTCCATTTCTTTTTTCACACCAGCTAGGGGCAAATAGAGTGATTGTTGCTGATGGGAGGCCCATGGAATTGGATAATTCAACAAGGAGGGAGCTGATTAGGGATGGCGGTTGGCTCAATACATTTGAACATCATCTAGTTTAACTTATATACAGGATTCTTTGGATTTCTCTGCCTTTCCTTTTGCATCACCTCCTCCCGCCCTCCCACTCTTGTTCTTATCTCTTTCCAGCAAATCCAATTTCTCCTCCAGCTTCTCTGCCTTCTCTTCTGAGTGATTAAAGTTTAACTTTGGGCCTTTCACAGGAATCACATCAGCAACATTACTGAGTGAGTAAGGCGAGTGCGTGTCTCTAGATGGCGGCCTACATGTATAATAATGTCCATGTGGAGGTTAATAACCTGTACCAACAAAGTTACACTTGGGCTTTCCAGCAGATCAAATATAGACTACGGAAGAAAAGCTGGGAACCTTGACTGAGAGCAGGCATGTTAACAGGGAGGGGGATGGCTCAAATTCAGGAGAACTCGGGGCTGGAAAAGTTCCACTATACGCAGGATGGCTGCAATGAAAAGTACCATTACTGAAGTTAATTAACCTCCAACTGTTCCAGTGGGGCTGCATGAAGCAGGAGCACTGTGGCCCCCACTGGTCAGGTCCCTGGTGTCCATAAAAAGGAAAAGATTAAAATAGAGCAGTACGTACAATATTCATGAATAAATTAAAATCTAAACAAAGTGGCGTGTAGATGACACACCGAGTGCGTGCAATAAGTCTTGTGAATGAGTTGGTTTCCTACCTGGCTTTTCCATTAATTCCTGAACCGATTGAGGCAGGAAAAGGGCCAGGATTACGACAAGGGATGTATAGGCTGTTGTAAGTTAACGTATAGATCAAGAAGCTCTACCGCTCAACTATGTCTATATTCATAATTCAGATTAACCCAAGTTAACCGTTTAATAAGCATTTATGTCAACTGTACGTATACTTCATCTATATTGATAATGGCGGAATAGATGCTGTGTCTATTTAAAAAAGGTCATGTGTGGTCAGTTTCACTTAAATTGACAGATTTGCCTAATAACTTAAACCCAATCATTGTGGCAGTTCATGTCACAATAAATAAAAAACGCAATGCATTATCATGTTGCATAAGTGATTTTGAAATGGGCAAACCTCAATACAGTCTCCACCAGATGGATGACCGGGAATCATGAATGGACTGAATATGACATCACTGCATTTGCACAGCAGCTATAAGCCATATGATTGTGCGACTGTGCCTCAGTGACCACATCAGCTTGGCAAACCATCCAAACATGGCCACAGAAAGAAAAAAAAAAGGCCCCGGCCAATAATAGCCCATCATATGGCAGCCAAGAGAGAGAGACCCATCCATCAACGCCTGATGACAGCTGGGTAATTTAAACTGCAGCCCGCCCCGGGCCCAAGCGTGCCTGTCTGTGGCTGTGTGTACGTACGACTGTACAGTATGTGTGCGTCATCTCTCCTGTGTGTGCGTCTGCGGGCGTAAAGGTCTACTAATGCTCAGCCCCACAGCCACTGGCAGGTAATGAGAGCTTCATGTGTTTTCATTACTTTGTGCCTGACAACAGAATCACACTGAGGGTAGTTGGCAGAGTCAAAGGCTGGAGGAATGCAGTCAAATCAGATTAAGGAGCCGAGATATATGGCAGCACAGGTGAGCGGGTAGGCTGACTGAGCTAACAGAGCCCACAGACATTCAGAAGGCAGCTGCACCACAAACTGTAAAAGCACCACTCGAGCTGCGTGGAGACAAAGTGATTTGTGTGTCGTGTGAAGTGTGTCCTGTGGACAGGCGCAGGACGAAAAGGTGAACATTAATGAAGAGAAATATGCATTAAGTCAGAGGAAGACTCAACAGTGAGTTCACCCACGGGCTGCCAGACATGGTCCTAGGCTAATGACAGGAAGTGAAATACAACAAAAAGAAATGGGAAAGACTTGGGCTGTTCCGAGGAGTGAGAAAGTGAGTCCAAAGAGGCAGCAGATGTGGGAATTTAAAGAGATGTGACAGATTTGGGGAGAAGATTACAGAGGAATAGAAGGTAAGTGCTTTGAGAAAGTACAATATTTCATGTCGCTGCCTCAGGACTCACTTATGTCCGTGATGAGTTTGGCCTGAATCCTTCCACCTTCGTTTTATTTTTCCTACAGGCCAAGTGCAAAAAAAAAAAAATGGGGGGGGGGGGGACATATTAAGGATGGGACTTCTCTCTGTTCGTTGCAATAAGAGAAAAGGCTTGCCCAGGGAGAAATGGAGTGGCCACATGAATTATTGGCCATAAATTATTGATGTGGGACTGCATGAGAGACTGGAAATTGGTTTAATAAATAGAACATAGGAATGAAGAGAGAAGTGATGAGCCGTGGTGAACCAAAGACAAAAGCTGTGGTGAGATTGTGAGGATTTCATACAAACAATTATAACTTACATTTTTGAAATGTATGGGTTATTTCTGATGTATTTGTGATACCAGCATCAGGAACGCCTCTGATAAAGCAGTTAATAAACACAGAAAATAAAAACGTGTGAATGGTTTATGAAAAAAAAAAAAAAAAAAAAGGACTTGCATCATGTCTCTCTATCCATCTTTCTCACTTTCGGCACGTCTCTACCTCTCCATGACACTCATGACAAATCCTGCTCCCACACGACTGGCAACCTGACTTCGCAAGCAAAGCATCATGGGCCTCGGAGAGCGAAGTGGGAATTGTGAAAAGGGAGAATTTAAAAACACGTCTTCCAGGACGGGCTTGTCGGCGACACCAATGTCCTCCTGAGACGATTTCATTTATTTTGGCTGCCTCACAAACATGGGCTTTCACGGCAACGTGCGTCAGGGCAGGGGGAGACGCAGTGAATCGGGGGCACCTCTCTCTATATTCATTTTCTCTCTCTCTCTCTCTGTCTTGCGCACAGACACACACACACCTCCCCACGGATGCCATGTCACTGACTTGAAGAGAGGGGCATTTGCATTTCTCTTCCCCTGTGTCACGAAACTCACATGCTGATTCACGTGACAGTGTACGTGTGCGCGTCTGTGCGAGTGCACCTATGTGTGTAGTCGGCGTGTGAATATGCATACACACGCAGTGTACTCGTACCTGCTTACAAGCATGTCATGTTGGCACGTTTGCACGTGCCTGTACAAATGCAGGGGGTTTGTATTTTGACACGTGTTGTGTATCGCCACGAAGCGGTGCTCTTTAGAATACATCTTTACACTGTTAGACATGGAGCTTACAGCAGACAGCAAACACAGAAGGGATCTTAGCGACTTCCCACAGAGAGCCCCGAGGCAGAAGAGAACACATGTGACGTATGAAAATCAGCAATACACAAATAGTGACAGTCGGCGAGAGAGGTTTGAGAAGATTTTTCGAATCTCTGGTGAGATTCTAAAGTTAAAAAAGCAAACAGGAAAGCTGGAAACATTTCTATCATTTAGTTAAGTTGGAGTATACCAACAGCAAGCAAAGACCCGACCACTGCAATAAATTTTCCAAATTAAAAAAAACATTAAATACACCTCAAAAGAAATCCTCCTACGGCAAAGAAGACCCTCGTAAAAAGGACACGACAAATGAAGTGCCGCAATGATACAGCCAAGGCAGAAGGAGAGCGGTTCATTCTTCATCCTAGTTTAATACTCGAGAGCGTCCAAAATATACGGGACACTAGAGGAGACAGTAGACGTCCGGAGTCATCCAACTGCAGAGTGGCCGAGGGACCAGTGACTCGATGACAGACTGACAAAGGTGGACACACTGGCTATCGCTGTGATTAACATTGTGGTTACAAGTCACAGAAAATGCCGAGTAGTAGAGTAATGGAAAAGGGAATATTTGAGTGGAAAACATCAAACGAGAGAGGCGAGGTATTTTCCTAGGCATTCTAACTCAGCCACCACTTTTTTTCTCTCTCTCTCTCTCTCTCTCTCTCTCTCCCCCCCCCGTCCTGACCTGTGGAGTTAAAGTATTTTAATTAAACTCATTATCCTTGCAGAGAGGGTAAGGATAAGCAGGAGCATGGAGAGAATGCGTGGGCAGAGGTGAGACCGAAAAGCAGGAGGAATGCAGGGCCTGGGAGACCCGAAATGGGTGATCCAAGACGCCACAACCCAAGTTTAAATGGTACACTTTTCTGACGCTCCCATAATATTTTGTATTGTTTTACAGTTAGGAGTATTGCTCGGTACGTAAACCCTAAATGTACAAGGTAAACTTCCATGCACGTCTGAGGAAAGGCAAACAGGGGAAATTCTCAGGGGCAACCACCCTCAAAGTGGACAAGATCTGGTTCCAAAAGCGCCCCGAGTAAATCATAAGTCGTAAAATAGATCTGTTCATCTGTACATTTAATGCACTAATCCCGAGCGCTTTCTCTTGGTTATACAGATATGTGCGCTCCATGCTGTGTGAGGACTGCATACTAGTCACAGAGGTCGCAGGAAGGCCACAAAGAAGCCATCTATCTTTAATAAGTTTGTGACTGTTTTCCATCCTTTCTTCCTATCACACCTTCACCATCTTAACGACTTTGTGCCTCTAAGCATTTATCAAAGCTGCAGCCAATGAATCAGCCATATCACATGTCCATCGCTACTGCTGACTAACAATTTGCGATGCAACACACGCGCACGTACACACAGCTCGGCATGCACGCGCACAAATCCTCCCAAGGCTACATAAAAGGAAACTTTCCATTCTTGGAAAGGAAAAATACGCAAACTCAGCTTCTACACAACCGTGGCTATAGTGCAAAATGATATGCCCACGGCTACAGTTAACTAGAGCTGGGGTGCCAACCAGGAAAATCGGACAGCTGACCCGAGGCCACAGGAATCCACAAGCTTCCTGTGCCAGTAGTGGCTTCATTTAATCGAGGATGTGCTTCAAAATATGCAAACAGGAAGGCCCAAATCCACCGACGGGGTTACCAGTCGGCCTACACTCTGCATGTGGTGCGCAACAATTGTAGAAAGGCACAGCGCACACACACAAACTCCAGAAATAACCTTGGACAAGCTACAGAGATGCACAAACAACACCCCCGTCATGTCATACGCGTACACGCGGAGAAAACCACCCAGCAAAAAAAAAAAAAAACCCAAGGCGCTTGGAGCATTTGATTAAACTGTCACGGGCCGCAGCAGTTGTCCAGGCCGGTCCTGCACTGAGATCTAATGGCCATTAGACCCAGCAGTAGCTCGGGCAGGTGTGGAGTGAGCAATACTGATGTACTCTTAATGGAGATTTCACTGTCACTAGTGGAGACATCGTTAGGGTCCCCTAGCCTCGCGCTGCACTGACACCTAACCAATTACAGTGTTTGTGAGTCCAACTAATTAAGACGCTGATCTGAAGTGTGAGTGTGAGGTTTTTTTTTCCTACCCTGTGGAGGCACATGCTAGCATAGAACGTTATTACTGTCAGGATGAAATATAGTTTATTAATCTTCATAGAGATCTGGGAAAAGTTACACTAACCACTGTGTGGGTCCACATCAGCAGTGTGTGTGTGCGCGCGCGCGCGCACTCTATGGGGTCTACGACATATTTGCATCACATCACACCAGGACTGTTTTATGCGAGATTTGAACAAGTGCACATATAATGATCTGGTCAGGTTCCAAATTCACAGTGAAGCAGGCTGCCGCTTGCACCTCAGTGGGTGGTGTTTGTATAAGACACTGTCACCAAGATACATGGAAGGCAGTGTTTCCTGCTCAGTAAGTTAATTTTGTTGATCTGCTCGCTTGGATATAACGTGATTAAATATAAGTCTACTGCCTTTTCCAAGTACTTTACACATTAGCACAAAAACACTTCTGAAGCCACCTGTTAGCAGCCAGATTATCACATTAAATGGCTATGTTTTCCTCGTTTAAAAAATGGTGAACAGGCCGTGATGCAAGCTGTAAGGTTTCAGGGGTTTCAAACAAACTTGTTACAATCCATTACAATTCAAAGTTGACAAATCATGGTTAGGGGTTGGTTATATTTGGGGGAAAGAAAAAAAAGACTTCAGTCAGGCTTTGAGAAACATTATGGTTTGGGTAAAAAGTGCAATTATTGATAAAGGGTCAGTTAGCAACTCCTGGCCAATAAGACACATGCAAGATATGTTATGTGTAGGTGATGTTGAAAGTAACCATGATACCCAGGATTATCTCCGATATTCCCATACAGTTAAAAACGGTTCCATTATAATATCCATTAGATTTGTTTGGTCTCTGGAGAAATGCGTCATGTCAAATCTTTTATTATACTCATTTAGGATTACTGATATCTCAATTATTTTCCTTTCAGAATTGCCAAGGCATATATATTCATCTGCATAAACACTAATGATAAGGGGAGCATCACCTCGCTGCACCGGAAACAACAAATTTGAGTTGTTTTTTTTTCCCCCCTCAGAGACCCGTTTGGGAACTATAAAAGAATAAGTACTTATAAAGACGGAAAAAAAAAACTAGCGAGCTTAATGAGAGGCCAACAAAGAATTGTGTTGCTATTTTTACACCAGAACACGAAGGGGCGGGTGGTTGAAATGGTCCTCTTTTTTTTATTTTTATTTTTTTTCTTCAATGGGCAAAAGCTGATCTACGCACAGAGCCGGGATGATTAATCTGTAGCGCTGTTCAAACAATGATGGAAGTATGTATTGATCGTCGTTTAACGCAAGGTGTGAGGGCGACATCAGTCCGTGGCGCTAAGGCTGACTCAGCAGGGGAGGGAGGTGTCTTTTTCTTGGCCATGCCACGGGTACAATCACTTTCTCGCCGCTATTTGGCGCCGCACAATCTCGAGCAGATGTAACTTATCACCTCATGTTTGGCACTTGTTTACACCATCAACATTTGATCTGCCAGGCATTTTTCTGGAGCCGACTCAACACCACCACAATCTTGGAGAAACTTAAACGGCTTGAGGTATCATCGCCAACAGCAGCTGGCACGGTGGAGCAATGAGAGTGGAGGCTGCCGGGGCCTGTCCATCCCTCCCGTGACAGACAGCACCCCTGGTACGATTATTCAACCCTACCCACGTAAAACACAAAGCAAAAATACGTATGTATTTAATCACTCATTAAATGACTCACTATATTCCTAGCAATTAAAAAATACAATGATGGAGGAAATTAAGAAATGATATTAATGATTAATTACAACCCTCAGGCTACCTTTCTTTGTTCCTTTCACTAAAAATACAATTTTGACATGCAATACATATTTAATTTTAGCTGACATTTTTATTCTAATTATTTATATATTTATACAAATGTAATTACCATAAATGTGTGGATAATTGGTGACGCACATGCACATAATCCCCTTACTTCTTTTCAACAAACACTGCTCCAGTATACTCCAGGCCCAGGATTTCTGTCAGACGTCTGACTTTCCCATGAACTCCGGCTGAAAAGGGGATTAATTGCAGGTTGGTAGGAGATGAAGAAGGTGCGTGTTCAGTTGATTACGTGAGGGCTGCCTCAGCAGTTATTCAGAAGGGTAAGGCAAATCATTTCTGATACTCCCAATAAGCATTTTATTAGTCTAGTTTCATAGACCATTAAATGAATGGATGCGGTGAATTGCAATGCGCGGTTTGCAGTGGTTTTGCTCAGTTGCATGCAAGGCCAAAAACAGTTGACTTTGTATATGCAATGTAGCCACAGCAAATTACTGCAAGGTATTTAGTGCCAATATTGTCCGTCCTTTTCTCGAGAATACAGGAGTGCTGTGGCTGGTTGAATATCTAATCACTAAACCAACTTGGCGCAGCCCAGAGGGGCCGGTCTTTGGAGGCTACAGTATATGAGCCATATTACTACTGTCAAATTAGTAACCTCACTTACTGGATGCAATAAAACGCCAGCAGAATAGCTTTTACGGCATATGCAACGAAACATCAGCAGGGCAGTGGAAACCTTTAAACTCAGCCGGAAAGTTTAAATTGATGGATTGGATCACACATAGACCATACAACTTGAAACCAGACCCAATTTGACCATTATACGTAGCCGTTTTTACACTATACACACACCTTAATAAAACACACTTCACACAATAGTGTCGCTCTTGGCTGTGGTAAATGCCTGTCCAAGACGTGAATCATTGCATTGTATTATTCCTGCTCTACTTTTTTTATTGACACAGCTACCATATGCACAAAGGATTTATGGTCCAGAGTCAAGACTTCGCATCACAAATGAGATGCCAGGTGTACTTCTCCTTTTGTTAAGATGCCATTTGGAAATAAGGTAAATACATTCACATTCAGAAAAAACGAACCCATGTGTGTGCATGTCGTCAGATTCACAAAGTTGAAATCTTGACAGGGCTGCTTGTATCATCCCTCGAGCCTCTAGTTCTGAATTGCAGCAAAATTACAGTGTCAAAAAGAAAAAATGGCTTGTATAAGGAGAGAAAATAGAAAAAAATTGAGATTCAGGTGGTAGAATTGGTACAATATACAACGCAGTAGACATTCTTATTGGATTTTTCATTTCATTTGAATTCATCTTCTCACAAGAGGCTCACAACACATCTTAAATAAATATCTCAGGGAAAACTATGGAGACACACTGTTTGTCTTCTCCATGGCACCGCTGCAATGCTCAGTTAAAAACAAACAACTTCATAAAGAATGCATCTGCTGCTCCAAAATTATTTTTAATGGGTCATTGTCTTGTTTTAATTTGTCAGCCTACTGAGCATGATTGCCGTTTTTGTGGAATGATTATTTTCCATGTTTCTCCACATTGCATTATCCTCAAACTTTCTGGAAGTCCCCCTCCTCCTAACTTTCCCCTCACCACGGCTCTTTAATGTTCTGCCATGCATCTCCTCTGTGTTTTTTTTTTGCATTTCCTCTCCTGCTCCTTTTCCCCGGTGTCTTTTAACTCCCACATAACTTCTTGCTACACTTTTCATAACACGCATATTCAAACATCTCTGCTGGTTTTAGCCACCATATTATATTATTTTACCTTATACATGGGATCATTTCAGTGTGATTATTTAAATAAATAATTCCATAGATGTTTATCTAAATCTGAGATGAAATTATAATTAAATATATTTTTTCTATGTAATCCT
Organism: Colistium nudipinnis; assembly: GCA_016785305.1. NCBI lineage: Eukaryota > Metazoa > Chordata > Actinopteri > Pleuronectiformes > Rhombosoleidae > Colistium > Colistium nudipinnis. The sequence continues at coordinate 714,342 of JAFBJU010021519.1, read as the reverse complement.
GGCCTCCCTTCCTTTCTCATCATCATCATTATAGTATCTACGACCGAGAGACAGTTAAACGTGGGTCCAATTGCATGGACTCATTAAGGGCCCACAGTCAGCAGGTTTTGATTCCACTGACCAGTTGCTCTTTCCTAGTTGAAGCGATGCCAGATATCGAAATCACCTGTTGCACTGTTTATTTGGATGAGTGCCTGCACGGTCATGATTCTTAGAGGCCCATTGTTCAGTATCACTGGTGCGGTGACTTTTACAGCAAATTTACATTCAGCTGTGTACTATCCTGGCAGCACAGTGGTGCAGTACTTAGCACTGTCACCTCACAGCACGAACGTACTTGATTTGAACCGGGGCCAGTTTCTTTGCAACACACAAATGTGGGCCATCACTCAGTAGACAAATTTTCTTTAATAATGCTTGAGCTCACATCTAGAGGAATCCTAAATGGAAGTTGCATTGTACTCTGACAGTATATCTGCAAAAATGAGTAACTCCGTGAACACAGCTCTGTCACAATATGAGATACATGTTGTGGCATTAGACTTAGGACTGCCAGCTGCTGATCTGGGATACATGCGGTTTATGCACTACTACTTGACTACTTTTTGAAACATAAAAATCTCCTGATGTCTGCATTTTCCCCACAGTGGCCATTTTCCTCCACTTCCAGTGACCCGACCTCAAATGTCCATCCACAGAGAACTTCCTTGCATTCAAAAACACTCTAAATTTACTTTGCAAACCCTCACAAAATCAATGTCAATCCTTGATGCGAAAGTGCACGTTTGTCTTTACAGCAGAACATTCTGCCCGAGGTACTACGGCCCCAGGGGCCTTGCTACGTGTATTGGTTTGCATTAAGCCACACAGTAAATTCAAGGACACCATTTAGCAAGCTAATTGTAAAAAGCAGAGGCTCCACTCAGGAGTTGCTTAGAGATGCTGCCAGCAGCAATGAATAAACAGCAAAGAGAAGAAATAGATATTCTATCACACAGGAACAAATACTACTCATCGTCATCTTTCCTTTTTGGGGGATTCTTTTATTGTTTTGCTTTTTACCTGGGAGTGTTTTGTTGGCTAAAGAAGCATCTGCAGTGATTAGTGCAGAAGGAGTCGGGGCATTTCATAAAAAGTGCTTGGTGTTTAATGTGCACCTCGCCTCAAAATCTACACCGTTTCCACCCATATCTGTGTCAATGACATCTGTTGGCCGCATTTAATTAAAAGCAACAGCCAGTAGGTACACCTAGCCTCAATATCTAACCTTCATTTTGTCTGGCCACATTTATGTCGAAGACATCTGTAGGCAAACAGCCATTTCGCTAATGTGTCAAATAGCTGAAGAGAACCAAAATAACTCTGTCGCTTTTTGAGAAAAACTAAACTAAAATAGCTCATAACGACTGTTGCCCATTTTGACCGCTACTCCCTGGCAGAAGAGATATTGTAGTTTAACGAGACCATAAAGTGTGTGTGTGTGTGTGTGTGTGTGTGTGTGTGGAACCAGAAATTTGGATGAAAAGGTTTGGGCTTGGGACATTTTGAGATTACCAGTGCAGTTCATTGCTGCCTCAAACAATCAACAATTCCATAAATTATATAAAGTGAGAGATCAGGAATGTCACTGAGAAAGTTGCTCCATTTGCAAAATGACTTAAATTGTCCACAAAGCTCAGGTAAGAACAGTAAGGGGGGGGATCTCGTGGAGGCCTCGGTTGTCTGAGGCAGGGAACCACAGAACACAGCGAGCAAGTACGTCTGTTTACGAGCATTAAAAAACCAAAACAGTCAGACATTATGCTTTCATCGCTGTGACAGCTGGTGAGAAATCTCATTGGTCCCATGACTAACAATAACAGAATACTCGCAGGGAGAGGCGTTCGGATTATCTGGACATTTGGCTGCTGGCTTTCCGAGTGGTCATGCCTCTTGGCAGCAGGTCTGGCATCTGGTCTACAGAGAGCTCCAGTGGTGACGAGACAGAGCAGTCATTAGATGTGCTTAAGTTCACTCGGAACAGCAAAACAATGCTCAGCTGGAGCCGAGTTCAGCAAGGTGGAACCAGAGGGTCCAGACTCCCTTTTTTGGTCCAGAACCAACAACTATACTATACAACAAATATAAAAGGACTGCAGGGCTGCTTTAAATGCATTAAATGGCTCAATATACTTGATCAGCTTGGAATCCAGCATATATTAGCTATGTGACCTATGACTCAGCATTCATTCCTGAAAAGTGAAAATGCATTTGCCTGAGCATTGGACGTTATAAAAAGATGAGTGGTATATTAAACCCGGTGCATTTATGTGACACCACAAGGGAAAACATAGACTATAAAGAAGGATAAGCCCCCTTTAAAGATAGGCGGTGCATTAACACCTGCCAAATTGGTGTGCTGACTGAACATTTACCAAAAACAGAACAGTGCATCCCAATTAACAGTAATTGCAAATGATAACACAATCAAGTTGAGCTTCAGTCACTTTTTCACTATTCATTCTATTGCAGCCCAGTTCTGCTGTATGCTGGAGATATCAATGTGTGATCAGTGGAACACTTGCTCATTTCCGAAAAACCAGCACTAAGATGAATTTCAGGTTGCTACAGTGCTTTTTTTTTTTTTTTTTTCTTTTAAAATCATTAAATAGTCAAAGAGTATGTTTTTTTTTAGTTAAGCCTACATTTCTTTAAAAAACAGTACATCTTAAGCAAACTGCTCGCCTGAATTCTCTTCTTTTTTTTTTGCACATTCTTAAATTTGCCGAATTCAGCACCCTGGTGAAATCATGTGGAGTCGAGAGGGAGCTTTTTTTTTTTCCCTCCGCACCTGAGGCTAGTTTGCGAAAGTACGCTGCTGGGTAGCTCCCATTCCCACGTCTGCTGCCGCCGCTGCTGCTGCTGCTGAGGAAGCAATCTTGCATAGCCGCGCGTGCCTCCGAGACTTCTGAAGATCAGTTGGTCCTTCTGTGGGAACTTCAGGGTCCAACCTCTCCCACAGACATCACACACTCTTCCTCATGAGCTACATTTGACCCTGGATTACACATGTGGAGGCACATGTGTCCATGCGACTCAGACAGACACTCTCCGTTCATCTCCAGCGGGGCGCCATTGATAATACCTCACATCCTCAAACACACCGATTAAAATCTGACACCTTGCTTACTGCGCTTCTCTTTTTTTCCTCTCCGTGCTGTTAGCCATTGATTTCCCTGGCCCGATCTAATCCTGGGTTTCACAAGTAGCTGGGCATTCATTAGAAAGGAAGACGGAGCAGGAGAAAGAGCGGTAGAGACTTAGTATTACGGAAATCCAAGGCTTTAAAACGGCAGGTTCAAAAGTTGGATCAAGGGCCAGCAGAGTGAAAGGGAGATGTACAAATCCCCGAGTCAACCACCTGCTTTTATTTTTGTTTTGTGTTTTCCGGACCTCATGGCCTCTTTTCAACTGCTTTCTGTTATTAAATCTGTTGTTTCTCTTTTTCCACTTTCCTCTCTCCAGTGTCGTTTCTCCGCGCTCCCTGTCAAGAGGCCAGATCGGACTTTAATGTGACGCTCCGACTGTAAGAAGCACTAGTTCTCCCTCTGCTTTAATGTTAACTTGATGGAAGAGAGTTGAAAGGACCGGTCTGCCTTCTTGGGGAAAGAAGGGCAGAAGAGCACCTGTGTGCCACTCACCATCTGGGAAAACACCACCAAGACAATATTTCCTTCCCATTGGTCCATGTGGCTTTGCTTCCATCTGCTGGGCAGAGGGGGAACTGCAGGGGGACGGAGGGGTGTGGTGGGACGCAACAGAATCTGAGACAGCTTAGGTATCATGCATCAGAGAGTGTATTTCAAACCAGGGAAAGGATCATTGTAATGAGTCACTAACTTATCACACTTTCATAAACAACCAAGCCATCTGTCTCCATCACCGTTCACTCTCTCTCTCTCTCTCTGCTCTGAGAGCACAAACCCAAAACTCTCAAGCGGCTTCTGCATGCAGTTATGTTTCAGCTGCTGAATTTAAATCAATTTAATGCCTAAAAACGTCTACTGTGGCTCCCACGTTTTAGAGCTAAACCCTCCTCAGCCCAATTAGCAACTATGATGGATTTTTTTTTTTTTTATCAAGAGGATGAGGAGGAGATTCCAGATGAGTCATTATCAAACAGTTACTGCAGTGCATGGCGTACTCAAATTCATCCATACATCGGAACACCTCCGCTAATGTAGTTGAATACAACACTTCTACATGGATTCCAAGCATCATGACAGTTACATGTTTGTTTCAAGTTTGCGGCTATGGGTTAATGGACTCTCATATACACATTTTCTCCTTTATATTAAAATGTTCAGCAATGTTTTTTGCTGCTTCATGTGAAAGCTTTTGAAATAAATTTGTAGCGAGTAAACGATTGCAATCTCTCTCCTCTGGAACCAGTACCTGTATGATGAATTATTTGACTTGGAGCAACGACAGTATTCCTCGACTACAACGAGAACATTATGACAATCAAAAGGTCGTTGGTTCTTGGGATGCTATATGACGTGTAACTAAAACACTCTGGGTGGGAAATAAAATATGCTGTGCCCATTACGTTGAGGCTAAATTGTTAAGTGTGGCATGGCCGCCTTTGGGCCAAAGCACAATGAACACTTTCACGTGGGTTTTTCTGGTTGGCAGCAGCTGACTTCTGCCAATTAGACGCAACGTGCGCGTGTCTGTATGTGTGTGTGCGCTAATTTATTTCCAAACAAATACATCGCAGCCTTTTTACCCCCTGGGCACATGCTGCCTGAGCCCTATGCAACCCTCCTGACAGTGCTTATACGCAAACGCAAACACACACACACACACACCATCCTCACACTCAAATTAGACCCATAGTACAAATCTCCCCACTCCTGTCCCTGCCCCCACTATGCCCAGAGTTGCTCTAAGGCAGACGTACACACACACAAACTACCGTTCTCATCAATTCAGATTTAATGCCATCTAAATATGGAACAAGCTGTGGCGGAGAAGAAAAAGCAAAGAACAGAGGGCAGGAAGGCTAAGATGTCATCGATAATTAAAGAAGACAAAGCAGTGAAAGAATGATGTTTCATGTCAGTACAACAGTTAACATGTGATGATATACAGCAGATAAAATATGAATATCTTCCTTGCTCTGAAAACAGATTTTTATTATTAGTTAACCGTTGAAATATGTATATATAATTAATAATACACACGTTGTGTTAATAAACTAGTGCCTCTTAAATCCTTTCATCTCTTTCTATTGTCGTACAGTTTCCAGAATTTGCATCACACCAGGAGCATCACACCAACAGCTGTCTCTCAACGACAGTTCATTCACTTCAAATTAAAGTCTTAACTTTTATTTACAACTTTGAGAAACGAAGGAGCAAGAAGACTTAAAAAAAAAATAAGTGTACGTTCAGTTTGTGATCCTGTCTGCACCATCTCTGGATAAGCAGGGCACCTACGCACAACAATGACGCATTTAGTTTTGTGTACTCACACTGCATAATGAATATATGCAGGAGATGCAGATGTGAAACTAAAATAGGGCAAATGGAATCTACTATTACTACTACTAAAAAATATATCCTCTTGTCACTTGCCTATGTACCATCACTAAGACTGTCTGAAATTTAGACCTCATCTGTAAATGGCATACGACACAGTTTACAGCAATGAGAAGCCATATCATGCAAAAGAGGCACAATTTTTCTTCACGGTTCAATGCAACAACAAACAGAGGTAAAACTACAGGATTCCTCACCAACCAATAAGCTATGGAATTAATTTTGGCAAAAATAAACGTGTAATTTCATGAAAGAGTTGCGTTATATCTATGTGCCGATAAACCGTAACCATACCAGTGGATGCTGACTTTGCAGAACTTCTACGTCAAGATTATCCAAGTACATGTCTTAGTTTTAATTTGTTGCAGTCATCTTAAAAAACACTTAAAAGGAGGGGAGATGAGTAGCAGCATTTAATGTTCACCATAGTTCATGAAGAGATAATGTATTTCACTATGTGCGAAATACTTTACTGTCTCTTGTCGAGACAGGGACAAAAAATGATGCCAAAGAAAACTCATTTTTAACTTCACATAACAAATAATGGATGGATGGATAGAAGGTTGAGTGCTCCGAGGTCTCCGGGCCAAAATGCCCCCTTATTCCCACAGCGATCAAACTAAACTCACACAAGCAAACACGTGCGCACTAGTAAGCACTAATAAGGGTTCTGTGCCAGTTTTAACAGCTGTGTTTGTGCTAAACCTTTGGGCAATGAGACCTCAAGCAGGCTGCATGCCCATCCCGGCTGTTGGCCTGGCTCAAAATGATGCCACACACGCACGCACGCATAAATAATAAATACAAACACCCAACCAAAGAATTCACAAATGATGCGAGAACTGGCAGAGAAATGACACATCTTTCAGGTGACCTCCCGTTCTCAACCATGAGCTAAAATTGGACAAATAATACGATTATGAAGTTTTCTCCTCCTTAAAACCTCATCATTCCTCCCGAACAAAGAGGGGAGAACTATAACTAGCAACCATTACCATCTCAAGGGACAGAGGGACCTGAAACGACAGCAGTCTGTTAGAAGGTCACAGCCCGTGGTGCACTATATTTCCATTTGAGCTTTTTGGCATGGCGATCTGCTATGATAATGGCTGCCCGGAGGGGGAACAGGCTGGATGGATGGAGCCGTTTTAATCTCAAAATGGCAGACCTCTGTGACCTTGTCAGGAGGTGTCCTACGTCTGGGTGACTGACGAGATTCCCTACAGGCGCAGCACATAGCTGGGAGCACGACTCGCCTCTGATGCAGTGGAGAGCGGTGGCAAGAAAAAGATGAGAGGGCGAGCGAGCGGAGCTCACTGGCCAGGCTCAGATACGAGGGGAAAATGAAGTAGGTGCATGGAGATGCAAGATAACGCCAGGCATAGTACGTCAGAGAAGAGTCGCGCAGGTTAAAGCAGCCTGCTCGACAAAATTGAAGTGTGACAGACGGATTAAAAAGCGGATGTGCCTCAGAAGCAAAAGTAGTCCACAATAAATGCGACTGAACTCCAAGTTCAAGCTCTTTAGTGATTTTCATATACAGAATATAAAGCCACTGAATATCTGAGACTCTTTAACCGCTCTACTGTTTTGGCGACACTTAAGTTCCGCATTTACAGCATGACAGGACGCAGTGTAGCAGCAGGTTTGTGAGTTAAGTCCAAATATGCACATCACACTCCCATGCGCACCTCAAACGACTGGCACAGAAGCTCTAAGTCAGCTGACGGGGCCAGAAACATTCAATTGATTTTATAAATATTCAAATAAGTTCACTTAATTTAAGGTGCGACGACTAATCAACTCATGCTCGACTGCTAGTTGACCTGGAAATCTTTGGCCGGGGGCAACCCTATATAATTCATTCTATATGTACAGCACGCACACGCACACACACAAAGCTTGCTCTTTTTAATTCACTTCTCGACTTTACTCTGCCCAAGAGGAGTTGTGGACTTGTACTTCCCAAAGCCCAGACTTTCGAAACAATGACTGTCTGGTAATCTGACAACTTTCGGCCAACACAGCGTGGTAACAATAATGAAACCTTTCAACCCAATGCAGAAGTCCACTCTTGGGTTTTGGCCCCAGGGCATTTCATTCGAAACGAGAGTGGGGCTGTTGTGACATGTGGATATTATGGAATGCCAGACGGATGGAAAGGTCAATTCAAATGCAAATTTTGACTGACGGCAGTGGTAAATGGTAAACACAGTTATCTGTCCTTTCACCTCACGTCAAACCACGCAGACCAATCAATGACCATCAAAACCAATGATTTAATTTTAAGTTTCAGCAGCCTTATTGAGGGGTCAACAAAAGCAAAAATAGGGCAGGGCTGGCGCCTCTGTGTTTTTTCAACAGTTCAAGCCTCCCTGCAGCCCTGGGGTTGGTTTGGTTTTGGCTGTCCTACATCTGTCTCCTGGCACAGCTTGTCCACCAAGGTGCTGCCAATTTAGAGGTTGGGTATTGTTTGTTGTCACCGTCTCCCACCTGTGCCTACGCTGGCAGGCGTGATTTGGCATAGATTTCGTGAGACATTTTTGCCTCTCCCGAGGTCCGTATTTCACACTTTGAAAATTCTGCCACATTTTAGAGAAGTGACTATTCCAACTGTGGAGACGGACGATGACCGCCTGTGGAAGGATTTCATGTCAGTGTTATGATGTAAATGAATTGTTCAAAAAGTTGATTAGTTGAATTAACCTTTTACACAGCACTGCCGTTAAATATTGATATGCAGTACATAACTGAACTCTTAAGTTCAGTAAAATCAGCAAAGGTTTGCTTAAGAATTATGTTCAATTGTTCTTTCTAAAAAATAAAAGTGACATACTTGCAAAGGATTAATAGCGCAACAATAATCCATAAACACTTTAAACCATCGAACTTCCAATCCCGGAGGGGAGCACAAAAGGCTTAAACCACAGGACAAAAACAGGACTAGAACACCAAGTCCTTGTTGTTTTAACAGCACATGTATTTTTCTCTCTCGTCAAGCATGATCATAATTTTGAATTCCTGATTACCTTTCTGAGAAACATAATCATTTACCATAACCCAGTAATTACTGCAGATTATTTGCAGGCTGAAAGCAATCAATTAATGTCATTTTCGGTGTCAAGCTTTAGCTTAACACACGCTTACATGATTAACGTAAAGCCATCCAACAAGAGAAAATCAATTTCACAAAACTATCAATACTGCTGCAGTTTACATTATTTAACGTGGTTTTCGTGTCTATGATGTTAATTATATGCTGTGCTGTCCCTCATAATTCCGAGGCGTGCAATCTTGTCTTTGTACCGAGAAATAATTGCATGAATGGTGAACAAAGACTAATGAGTAGAGAGAAATCAAGCCAGGTGCTTTGCTTCACCGACCCATTCAATGTTGCCTAATCCATGTGTTTGCAGACAAATGAATAAGAGTAGGCAGTCAGCTGCAAGCAGCTATTAACTGCTTTTTGAAAGTGACTAAGCTTGTAAGCAAGAGCTGGGGAAACATTACTTTAACTATGTCTATAAAACAGATTCCACATTAATGCTGACATCCACGGTATAACTTGGATTTCTGAATAATATATATTTAACAGACCAGTTCAATCGAAGGTGGAGGAAGAGGTTTGATTTAATTGATTCTAAAATCAAGCGTTACAATTTAACCCACTTCCCAAGCTGTTATTTTTTTTACCGATTTGATCCTCGGGATATATCCTAGAATTAACTGAATGGAAGGCAGGATCACACCAGAGACATGTGGCGAACATAACGAGGAAGCGCAGACACAACAAGGGGGTTGTGGGGGCTTATGTGCAAGTACCATGATAGCATTAAAAACGAGAAGAGTGTATTTATGTGAACTAGTTCCATGGTCCTGGTATTGTGCATACGGGCTCACGGTGACTAAAGTAAAGCCATTTTTAACTGTTACGGCCAACAAGGGCAAAACAATCATTTTAACAATGCTTAAGATTAAAAATGTGTCACTTTAAAACAAATGTTCAAACTTTCCTGGACTGCAAGAGAATCACATCTCTTGATGCGCACAGTTCTCTCCCGTTTCCCTCTGTTTTTGTGTCTTTGTCCTGTTCTTCAGCAGTCCCATGGGGACTTTATGAAGCTCAGACTGCAAAATAAAGACAGCGGCTTCTTTTCCTTCGCTTTTGTCTCACCCCATCCATTCATCCTCGATCCCCAGCTGCACAAGTTTCCTTGGTCTGGCCATCCTTCGGCATACGACTCATACATAAACATCGGATAGCGACATAGCTGGAGCTACAGAAGTACAGCCCATTTTTTTGAACAGTGCAAAACTACATGTTTATGCAAACATGTGGCGCTGTTCCATATATGCACATCATGCATTGCACATCACTAATGAGCGACAGCAGGAACTCCCAACTCTGCATGTACTGTTCAATAATCAAATTCCATAAATTTTGCCCAAGGTTAATTGTTTTCTGGGGCAGGCACAAATAGCTTGTTCGTAGCATGTTTGTGCAGCTGTTGGTACATGTCTATGTGCCACACACAAACATGCACACACTTGCAGGTGTGTGCATGTTTGGGTGCGTGTCGACCTCTGTCGCACCAAATCAGCATCACAATTAACGTCAAATTGGAAATAAAACGGGCGTCCCTATGTTTACCCACCTCTTGTGGATACATACACAGTGAAAAACATACACATGCTTCTGTTGGAAAAATGCTCAGCTGTGTTCCTGCATGAATAAACAATCGCTCCATGTCGATCAGTCAAAAAGAGACCGACCAACAGGGGGAAAACAAAACATATACATAAATTACTACCGGCTGTGGTTTGGCCTGTATAAAACCATTGGTGAAAATCCCAAAGGTACCAAATGTTGTAGGAAAGCTAATGAAGTGAATTCTAATTTGCATTTTATAAACATCCTTAACTGATTGAGTGAACGCAGAATAAATTGATTATGAAAATGAGAATGGACTCCATTAATTGGGTCACTTTCAGATTCTACTTATTATAAAATAAGTAGAATTAATCGACAAACATAATGTGTGTGTATGTATGTAGGATAAACATTGACCACTACGGACAGAATGACTGTCACACAGGCCTGACCCGACATATTATCTGTATTCCACAGCCTTTTCAGGCCACTTCCAGAAAACAACTAATTCGCACTTCACTCTCTCACCGACACATTCAGCCTCTGATTCTCTTTTCGACTTGTTTGTTTTATGACATTGGGGCTTTTTGTGGTGCCTTTCTTCTTCATTCACAGGGTTCTGTCCATTTAGTAAAGCTTATTAGGGGGCCCTTTGTCTTTCGAGAGGATCGGCCAGTCAGACCAACACAGCCTAATCAGAGTGTGGGGAATTCATCACAATCTTAAGGGAAAGAGCTGTTGATGCTTTTTAGTTTTTCTCTTACATTGTTATAGGGGGAAAAAAATCATAACTCAACTGAACTACTCCATAGAGAGCGAGAGCGAGAGCGAGAGCGAGAGAGAGAGAGAGAGAGAGAGAGACACGCACGCACGCACGCACGCACGCACGCACACAACTTCCACAGGCCATTAAACCCACACAGGCATACATATTCAACTGCCACATTCCCATTAGTGGCAATCAATCAGCTTTTGGAGAATTTCAAGCAATTGTTCTTAAATTGCTTAATCATATGCAGGTAACATCTGTTTTTCAGTGCTAAAATGCCACATCCAGAAGATACCAGACATGAATGTGACCATGCCAAGCAGACAGAACGCATTTATAGAAATACATATCTATGCAGACAGTAAGAAGTCAGGTCAGCCGGCTATACCACAAAGGTGCCACAAAACTAACACAGACTACTAAAATGCAGGTAGCAATTCAGCATGCTGATAAATTAGGCAGTCAATTCTTAATTCAGCCATAGAGACATCCACTAAATCAACTCTACGTGCTGGTAATTCTGACCATCTGCCTTTGTAGTGAATCCACATATTCTGAGGTGTCGATTTGCCATAAAGATTTAACAAATAGTGGAATTAAAACTTAAATATTGTCAAATGCTGAAGCAAAGTGGAGCTGACAAGCCCGTTTGTCTTAGTTTAAATTACAGGCTGCTCAATTACTTTTCATTACAAATGTAATTTCTTCTCTAATTTGGTTAAATTAACATTGAACCAGGGAATGGAAACCTTTTAGTTTAATTGTCTGGGAAACAGACAGATGCGCACATAAAACAATTATTTGTAGTGTTGTATTCAAGTCAAAAACTTTGTTGGTGTCTTCAATCAATCAATTTTACCACCTTCATGGTAAATGATAACAATATGGAAGCCATCATATTCATCCCACCATCTCAGACAACCACCAGGCATTAATACCAAACCACAGCATGAGCATCTTCAGTAAAAGCAGATCCAAGTTTATGTGAGTAGTAGCTGATGCACTGAGATGGATCAAATCTTAAGTCAGTGATCCAGGTGATACACAGGAGCAGGCTAAAGCCAGGCAGATATTACAGTATATGGATTAAGCCGCTCCCCCCTCAAGTAATGATTAGTTGTCATTGTTGACACGAATTTTGAGGGATATCACATGGCTTCAGTGATCAACGATCTGAATCTTTACCCTATCTGCAGGATTTATATCGGAAAAGTTGGTCTTCTATCTTGCAGCTACAACCATTTCAATTTCCCCACTTGGCTGCTATTAAAAAAATGATATATATATTGTTAATACTACTGGTGAGGGTTTGACAAGTTGTGGTGATATAAAACAGAATTTATCTCCAATTCCATAAATCTCTTTACTCCTACTTTGCAATCATAGTAGAACTGCACACATTAGCCATGTGTAGTTTTCTTATTATTGAGGATGCAGTAAACATTTGAATAACCGCAGAACAGAAGATTCAGGCCCCCGAATATGCAGGCCACTGGGAGTTCACACCAGATGGATAATGAATGCAAGATTTATATCATAGATTACATTATTTAGCCAATTATATCAACATCACTTTACTGAATTAAAATATAGTAAATTACCTGTTGAACCAAGCCTAACATAACTTATTTAAGTCCTCAAACCTGAACTTAAGAGCCGCAAAATACTTTCACACCTGCGTAGTGACCAAACTGATCCTTGAAGCTAATCATGAATCACAACACACCTGTTCTTTTCCTGCTAAGGCAACACAACAAATAAACCGCAACAAAAGGTCAATAACAAGCTATGTGAAATCGTAACCACGCACAAATGAACCCAAGATAACCAACAAAGAAACCCGCAGTATTTATAAGGACAACAGAAACAGCACCATTACAACAACCACTAGCAACAGCAGCTTGTGGCTTTCTGAAATCAAACAAACAAATGGGCCCACAACAACAGCAATACAATAGCAATAATACGAACAGAAAACACTTACATAAGTGGAGAAAAGAAGCGGCGCCGCTGAAGACCTCTGTGACAAAGCTGAATACTTCTCTGGGAAACGTTTCCGTCCACAACACACCGGCAAAAGTCCAAGTTTAGAGCCGAGGCCACCGAGCTAACCTGCTAACGGCGAAACGGTGAGGCGGTGGGCGGGGCTTACCGCGTTTAAGCGCGAGATTTAGGTGACAGGTCTCAGCCAGTTCCGCTCTGTTTCCATGAAGTACAGAAAACGTTTCTGCTTTTTTCGCCTTATTTGATACATTTAAAACACATACTACACTACATTACACAACATACTTAAGGATAAAAACATACTTAAAGTGTAAAAGTAAAGTTATTTTAAATTATATCCACCCGAATTCCATTAAATTTTATATCGATATTTAAATAAAATAAATGACTTAACATATATATATATATATATATATATATAAATAAAATAATTAATATATTTTACCATTTTAACATTAATCTTCATAATGAATTATTCCGTTCAACATTTTTTAGTAGTTTGTTCATGTGGTTAACAACAGGCTTTAATCACACCACCCCCAGCTGGTCTCAAGAGGTCCATACCCCTGATTTCCAAATGCTTTTTCCAAAACTGTGTCAGACAGTTTCTTTTTATTTCAGGTTCAGTTCTGTGCAGCTGGGTACACTTTATTAAATACAAAGGCTATGACATTATGCGGTTGTGTAGCGACTTAATACTTTAAAAGAAAACCATCAAATTCGATCAAAAAATACAAACAAGAGACAAAGCATCCAGATGAAATCAATGGAGGAGGAGAGGTGGAAGTTTTGTATATTCATTTTGAAGGATGTGCGCACTAAAATGCCAAATAGGATTCTGTTTTCTCCAATATCAACAGAATTATTCAAACGCCTTGGATACACAAACACAATCTGTGGTGCCACTATTGTTTTGTTGCATGCCTATCAAAGGATTGAAAAGGTGAGACCTTGCCAAATATTTTCCTGGTCTCCACCACTGAGCTACTCATCAATCATTTAAGGGGCAGTGGGCCTGCGTGAAACTGTGTTTCCTGACACCTGTTGCCACCCTAGGCCTATAAGGATTTATTTGTATACAGACTTTGATTTATTTGCGCTTAATACATAAGTAAGGGATGAGTGATGTGCAGACCTTCATCTCCGGCATGCGCCTAGAGGTTTTGTGCACAAACAAGAAACATAGCTCTTTGGCTAATCATATGTGATCCATACAAATGAGGCGATATGAAATGTTGATCTATTGGACATCAGGCAGAACCTCATCTGAAAAGGATGCAGAGAAAACTTAGCAGGAGTTTTTCAATTTCAGAAAGAGTCGAGCTTCCCTCTGGGCACTGCTCATACTACAGAAGTACAATATCAGTGTATTCAATAAAAATGAAGGGGAAGAGGGGCTGAACGAAATCATTCTGCGCTGTGTTTGTTTTCTGTTGTTGTATGAACATGTTTGTGTTCTTACTTCTGGAGATGACATACGCTGTTCGAATGGAGGTTGTGGACATGCATATGACTCTCAGTCGCTTTCATTAAAAAAGGAAATTGCATTTCCGCAGTGTGCATCGTAATTAGCACATTTTTCATTTGTAAAGTGATTGTGCCTCTCAGGCAAATACATCAGGCACCACATGAGTTCACATATGGGACTGTACTGCATTGATTTAGAGGGAAAAGTTGTGAACGCTGCAAAGCTCCGAGGGAGAGTGACACACTGGGTTAGGGTTAGGGTTAGGGTTAGGGTTAGGGTTAGGGTGAGGGTGAGGGTGAGGGCTAACCCTCACCCTCACCCTAACCCCGCACGCAGATGGGGGGTGAAAGGTGAAAATTGTGCGTCAGGCAACATTTCATCTATTTTTAGTCTTACTATGAAATACCAAGGTAAACACATAAATGAAACATAGTAACTACCCTACAGGCAGATCCTTTTTTTATCCGAGGATAATAAGTTGACGGAATTAGGTGACTTGGAACTCATTTTGTGGGAAAGTGAAATAGACAGACAACCCAAACTACTATGTCATCAGTATTTTCAACCCAGAATGTATATTCCATTACAGCATGGTACACATGCGATTTCTATTTCCACATTTCATCTAAAACTCTTTCCTCCCAGTGGCCATCATTCACTCTGTACGCATCCTCATTCCCTGCTGGACACTGAAAGGATGAAGGCTTCAGGGAGGGGAGGCTTCGCAGAGGACGTGACGTGGCTTCTTTGCTTGGCAGACCCCCAGGAGACCCTGAGACAGAAAGGGGTTGAAATGAAAACCAACAGGCATGCAGTGCAGGAGCAGTTTGTAGTGCGGTCCTGAACTTCAGCTCTATTATTTGGCTGTAATATAATAGCAAGGATGCGCGACGATGAAAAGGACGGCATGTGCTCGTAATTTATAATGTCATAAAGTTGTACACTGCAGTTTTATTTATGGTTCGTCACTGCAGCAGGCATCGCCCATTGTTCTGTGTGTACATACTGTTTTCCATTTTTATTGTGCCCTTATTGTATCTATAAATAGTGTCTTGGGCATTCAAAATGTGTGTCTTATCTTATCGTCTATCTTTTTTCTAAGTTGTTGTACGGGATATAAGGCCTCGCAAGCCAGCCACGCTGCATTGTTCTTTTAGGGTCACGACGACCCCAAAGGAAGGTCACTACATATAAATAGTTAAGTCTTCACTAAAAAAAACTTGTTGTGGATGAATCTCGTAGGTTCTACTGAACGAACGCAGCGAGCAGGAAGTCCTCGTCCACCACAGCAGGGGACATCATGATGTAAAAACACATATTATACTCACGCATCATGATTTCACTGAGAAATGATCGTTCTCGTGCTGGAGATTGGTAAAACACTTCCGAGCTGTTCACAAAACAAAATCTTAACAGTACTAAAAGGTTGAGAGCTTTCACTTCTTCCCAGGGTGCAGGGGTTCCAACCAGAACACACACACACACACACACACACAAACAAAACCCATCAGTTCTCACTGCAGAAATAACTCCACTGATCAATACACACGAGCAGTTTATCCACCCTTCAGACATTTATTGGTCATTACTTATTCAAAGGTGATCATCTGTTCTTTAATATTCTGAAAATTGGCAGACATCTCCCCACATTTTATTTTCGCTGGCTTCAAAAATGGTGCTGGTGTTGGCAGCAAATGGTTTCAAACAAACAGCCTTCTGATTGCTTTCGCTTCTCATTGCGCATTCATCCCAGGTGTGTCATTCTCTTTGTATATTTCCCCTTTTTCAATTGTTCTGTCAGGTCATTTGAAAAATTGCCGCGATCACACAACCCATGAAAGCAATAACAACTGCTTCTCCGACAGCAGACAAACAAACAAAAAAAAAACAAGCCCGTCAAATGCTGATTGGAATTGGAGAAATATTCAACGCCACCTCAGGCGATACAAAAACAGGAACGCAGCCACCTGAAGCGAGTTCTACAGCCTTTTGCTTGCGGTTCTCAAATTAGGATGAGCATGTTTCACTTTTAAATGTTATGATGTAAGTCTTCGTTAAAAGCATCGACTCCAAAACCCTCCCCAGCAGCCCTTTAAAGTCACACAGCATCTCTGCAGCTACTTCACAGCGACCACGGATGCAGAAAGGCAGCGGTGGTTTTAATCACGTTACACAGGAAGCTGGCCGGAGCTCGCTCGCTGGGTTGTTGGCAGATATTTTCGAAATCCTAAGCAGCGAAAACAGCGAGCGTGGGGAGAATGAAATGGAAATGAGATGGGCGAGCGAAAACTGATCTCGAGGGCGATAACGCCAGCCAGCCTAACAGAGAGGATGTGCCTGTAATTAAGAAACGCATAATTGGCGGTCGGCAAATGTTATAACTTGTTTTCAAACCTCAAATCCCAAGTCAAATCATTTTTGCAAGCTAAAACTTGAATCCGGTGGGACATCATGTCCCAGACTTCTTAAATGACAAACGCTGGGGGGAAAAAAAAGCCGTGCCTTGCTCCACAAAAGATTCACTTGATGATTTATTTGAAGTCTGCAGATAAGGGGCCGGCACATAAACCATGTTTCTGAGGTCATGAAATATTGAGATTTGTACGTATGAAAGAGCTTTTAACCCCAGCCTGTTTGAAGACACTCTGGGGGCCCCAGGCAAAAACATAATAAATAAACAATAAATAAATAAATAAATAAACACGGCACGACATTTAAGGGGGTTTCAGGTTGTCGTTGCTGTGGACCAACACGTAAATAGCCTTCTTTGTGTTGGTGGTGGTGGTGGTGGGGGGGGGGGGGGTTGCGGGGGGGGGGGGGGGGGGTTGCTCTTCTAGCTCGGGGCCCTAGGCAATTCCCTCGTTTGCCTGCCCCGCTGCGACGTCTATGCCTGCACAGTCCGATGAGAACACTTGTGGCTCCAGCAGGAAAACCAAACGCCTGCTTCGCAAGGTCACGACGGAACCCGAGGCACTTCCCCACCTCTCGTTTTCCCCCTCGACCTCCACACAAGCCGAATGCCACGCATGGACGACCACAGATGTGTCACACTAACAGGCCAGCCGCCAAGTGAATAAATCATCACAACAAGTGTACACAGATGAGGCACCACCGCCAGGAAATTGCAGTTTAGCCAGCGTCACTGAATAATGTATTCTGCCTCATCGAGTTGGACTTATGTTTCGCTGGTCATGTTTTTTTTTTCTTTTCCTCTGGAGGCTTTTAATGTTATTACTGCAGCGTGAACTTTGACCCCTGCACGTGTTTACTGGCAGGGGCACAATACATCTAAATTGCAGTGTTGTTTTAAGGTGAAATGCCACCATTTCACAACTCGGGAACTTCAACCTGCAATAGGATTTTTTTTCCATCTGCTGTAGCCCTGGTGAAGCCATGCTGAATTATTAATAAAATATGGATTAAAGCCACTTTTATCCAAATCATGATCACGCGCTCACCTTGACTAAAGTGTTTTTCTTTGCTGAACTCAACCACAAACACCCTTTGAACAACCGCCATCCATCACCAGATGTAGAATTTCCCTGCAGTACAGAAAGCACTTACTCGACCGGAAAACTGCATAGTGCATGAACAAAGGCCATAATATAGTTTTCAATATGTATCTGGGAACACGTATCAATAATACATACGGTCATGGTTTTGTGTGCTTACTATGACATAGAGAGACTGTCTTGCTCAAATGTAGCTTATTTCCACGGATTCTTTGAAAAGAAATGTTACCGTCAAAACTCCTATTCGACCAAATGAATCAGCAAAAGTTGAAGACAGATATGGAAATCGCGGGTCTTTCTAAATTACAGACTCACACCTCGCGCGGGTTTTTAGCGTGGGGACAAATCAAGCGGGAGGGGCACTGAGAGTTAATGGGCCGGGGAGTCACTGTGAGTTCTTTTGCCTACCCTTAACTAACGTGGGCCTGAAACGTTGTGCCAAAGGATGACTTCCACTTTTACCAAAGGGATGTGGAAGTGGCATCCTCATAAATGACTATAGAGCTGTGCTGAGAGAGAGAGAGAGGCTGTTTTTGATGTGGGGCGCGGCAGAGAGTCCACTGACAACACACACGAAGACGCAACATTAACGTATGACTCTGGCAGATCTAAAAAAAAACAAAAAACGTAACAGCATCAAACTTCCCCCACCCCCCCCCTCCCCCCCCCTTAAAAATCTTGGAGATGGGAAACGGAGACTTTTTTGACACCCTGTCACTGAAAACTATTCCTCTCGCAGAGCATATCCCTATTTTTTTTGCCTGCTTGAAAAACGGAAGCCTGGTACACAATAATGTGACTTTTTGCCTCGAGTCAGGAAAAAGGAATCATTAGCCACCCCCTCATTTGGTCAAGTTCTCCCTTGCTCAAACGCACCCTCAATAAAACATAAGTATCTGTTCTCGAGTGGGCCATGGAAAGCTTGAAAATCTATAGCCCTCAACTTCCCATCAGCACACCTTTAAAAACATAGGTTGCCTCGCTCAGGTATTGATGAGTATTCCTGCGAAAAAAGAGAGACTTCACAACAAACGAAAGACAAGACGCTGTTATGTATGTCTGATTTCATGCCTGGGATAACACTATGGATTCTACACACGTTGGTGCACTGTAACGGATGTACCTCGAAGCGACATGCATTCATGCATTTGATTATATACGTGTGTGTGTGTGTGTGTGTCCCCGGAGGGAGTCGAACCCCCTCCACGCCGCACTCTCCCCGCTGAGCAGCCTCCCTCGTGCGGACCCTTGCTCCCTTTTAATTTTTCCCAGCTCCCAACCCTTTGAACCAAGTGTTGCAGCGTTCATTAATATTCACTTCCCTTTACATCGCTTTGATGGCCAAGGCCTCTTAAATGTTTCATTTGGTTCGGCACCATTAAACAGTAATGCCGGAGTCTTTTAATCCTAATGTACACAGTTTGAGCACAGGCTGCGTGCGTATGACCTGCGTACTCTGCAACATGGTGGCCTTGTTTTCCTAATTTCCAGATTCCTCTGTGGCCTCAATGGCGTGAAGGCCTTTTAAGTGCAGTCAACCCCTTGAATCAAGGCTGTTCGTCTTTATCTGCTTCTCCTGCTTTGTAACACCGACACACTTCAAAATATAACATCTGCCGTAAAGGATAGCCGCGTTACCATCCCTCCCGGGTCGTTGAAGAGTAAAATACATGGAGCATTTGGGCAGTAGGTCAGTCTACTTAGGAAGGCGCACCGTCAGGGGATTACATTAAGTTCATCGCTCGCAAATAGTTAAATAGGGTTTCGAGCCTTTTCGTCTCGGCCGTACATCAGGGATGGTGGGTGAAATGGCAGAAACTCCTCTGCCTTTCTGGGTAACACAACAGCGGTGGACAGCACCACAAACTCGCGTGCAACGCTGTCCATGAGTCAAGTTCTGGGTTTCGACCTGACAAACCCACAGTCAAGGCAGCATGAAAACAAAACAAAAAAAAAACCCCCACTGGCTTCCAGCTCAAACAGTCTTGGATCTCCGTGTGAGCGACTGCGTGCGTGCCCGCCTGTCCTGTGCGGTTCGCGCAGCCTTCGCTGTTCTCCAATTACCGCAGGTAATTCCCCAAACCATGTGAGCCCATCAAACACATGTCCCATTACCTCTCTGTTAGCCCGGCTCACGCTCACTCACAGGGCTCCCTCCTCCTCCTCCTCCTCCTCCTCCTCCGACCACACATCGTCTCCTCTTCCGCTCCCTCTGTCATCCATCACAGGGCCCAGGCGTCGCGCCAATCGACGTGACATGAAGGGGTAAAAAGCTGCAGTGCAAGTAGTGAAATAATACGAAGAATTCTATTTGGGACCAACATTGAGCAAGAGCTATAGCAGGAAACCTTTGGAAGAGATATGGATGAAATCATCATGAACGCCTATCCAGCAGCTATGATCAGTCTTTTGTTTTTGGAAATCTATAATAACCATAACCATCACTTGCCGCATGCCGTATGGGGCCACGTATGCTTTATGACTTCGTTCAAAGGGATCAGCTGGCCGGGGAGCTGCTGGAAATCTATGTTCATTAAATTCACTTTCAAGCCGACATGATGGGGCCGTAAAGGAATGATGCGGCTGGGGCGAAATTGATCGCATTAATAATAATGTGTATGAATCCCGGGCCCGGTTGCAAAAGCTGGTTAATGAGATCCAAAGGATATTTGTCATACGTCCTCATAATTTGGCCGCGCGAAAGAAACGCCTGATCATTTCACGGGTATGAATTCACGGAGGCGTAATTAGCTGTTTGCTGTGTGGATTTGGTTTAACGCCGCCTATGAAATGATTCCGTTTGACAAGACAGTTTGGAGAGGGTCTCGCGTCCTATTTTCACAACTCCGCTGCAAAGTAAATTGCTAAACAGCAATAAATAAATAAAAAACACCACCTACCATAAATGCGGACCTCCCTTAACGAGTACTGCCAAGCGAATGCAGTGGAGCAAGAGTGCAATATTTCCCTCTGAAAGTTGAGGTATAAAGCAAAGGAAAAGGGAAAAAATGTAGAGATTAGAAATGGGGCCACATGTCACAATTAACAGCCATATTACGATTGGTCGTCCTCATCCCGTGGTGAATGAAATCCTCAAAAGTATTGTGTTATTTTGAGGAAAAACTGATTTTCGAAATGAGATGGACGATTGCAACTTTGCAACTCTTGATAACAACTCTAGATGTTAATTACGGCGTCCTGCTCTTCTCTTTGATGTACGTGTGTGCGTGTGCGTGTGTGTGTGTGTGTGTGGGTTGCCTCTCGTCATGCCCGGACAGGCGGGGCAGGTGCTTCCTGACAGCTGTTAAAACATGTCCTCATTTGAAAATAGTGAAAAAACTATTATTTGAGCTGTGGAAGTAAATAAGGAAGAGAAGTGTCGATTGTGTGTGTGTGTATGTGTGTGTGTGTGCGCGCGTGTGTGAGTGTGTGCGCGTCCGTCATTTCATTAATGAGCACCTTCCAGGCAGGCTGCTGTGATGACAACTGGCGCTCTCCTTTCCACAGAGATGGGAAAATGATGGTGGCAGCCCAAAGTCTAATTATAAAGCGGAGGGCCTAACAAACCTGCGTCTCTCCCATTGCCCATTGCCTCGGAAGAGAAGAAAAAGCCCGAATTTTCCTGTAATTTTCATATTTCTGTCTTTCATGTGTTCCTTCTGAGAACGTGGGGGTTGGTTCGCACCGCGCCGCCTCCTCCTCCTCTTCCACCTACACACTGGCCCTTCTCTTCCACATGAGATATCTCCCCCTGGTGACTGCCCCCCCACCCCCCAAGAAGTGATGACATCACCGACGGGGGTTGTCATGGTTATTAAACTGTAGCGGTGAGACTTTGAGATGTTCTATTCTTTAGAAGGCACATGACACGATGTCTGCGCACCGGGCAGGCACCCACCGAAAGTCAAGTATTATAATGTCCTCCCAGTGTGCACTTTGGTGGGTGCACATTTTTGTGCCAAGAACGATGATGGTCTTTATATATGGCCCAAATTCCACTTTTTAAAGGACAAGTATGGAGGTTTAAGATGTAGGATTTCTGAATGGAAACCAAACACCGGCTCCTGAGAGAATCTCTCCCTTTCTTTTTTTTTTTTTTTTTAGATGTGATCCAATTGGTTGCAATCTGCAATCTCACCGTGAGAGGCCACTTAAAGGAAAGCCTATATTCTGAGAAGGTAACGCAACTAAAAAGGATGCCAACTTCCAAAAACTCAAGAGTGTAATGCTCAGACCCTCTTCCTGTTGTTTTTTTGGGGGGAAAAGCCTCGTAATTCTTCTCCCAGGAACCACCCCGGAATCACAGAAACCCCTCGAGGGGCTGTTTTTCCACATTTTTCCAGGGAATGAGTGCAGCCGGCTCGTTACATAAGACGGCGGGGCGAAGCGAGCGGGTGAAAAAATGAAAGACAGTTGGAGGGGTGGAGGTGCGGCATTGGAAGTCGGCAGCTGCTGCTCCTCCTTTACCTCGCTGAAATGACATCAAAAGGGTCTTTGATATTTCATCGCCGACGCGCACTTGGTCACACAAAGGGGAAAGTACATTAGGCAGACACTCGCTTTTGGGGCTCGTCATGTAGATTTCATACATGAACACAATGCAATTGTGGAGTGCAGATTATAGAACTGCTAATAATTTGCATAATGAGCAGAATTAACACCTCCCCCCCAGCCCCGCACACGCACACACAATCTCCAGCAAATTGGGGATAACTGTAAAGAATGCCCTCGCAGGTATTACTGCTGTAATGATATGTACAATGGTGGACAATTAGCTGCGCAGTAATGATTATTATACAGGGGGTGGTTTCCGACCAAGCAGCCTAATGCCATACATTTTAATTTGTTTAATGCCTGAAGTAAACCCGCACTCAATACTGATTAGGCCTAAATGTTATTCTTCACCCAGGGTGCCGTACAACAGAGGGAAGTGATTTAAATGGAAATGTGCTTTTTTTTTTTTTCCATTCCTCAGCACTTCCATGAGACTGGTGACTTGAATTCAATTTCAGAGTTCACAAACGTATGGCTCGGCCAATTACAAATAGAAACGGAACCGCACATTTTGGTGCCTGGCTCATTTTGGCGAATTCGTGGTGATTTATGGGTGGATGTGGGTGTAGGCCGGTCCCCCAGATGACGTTTCTGACTTGATGCACCGGTGAAGTACGTGAACAAGGTTCAATTTAAAGGTAAACACCCATAGTCTGCGCTCCGACAACACAATCAAATGCCAGGAAAGGGACACAAATAACCTAGCGGGGCGACGCTTGTGATGTGGCACCCTCTATGGGCTATGTGCTTAGCCACAGCTGTGGAGCAGAATGTCACCTACGGCCGGCCAGTAATTCAAACTGATTATGTTGTCTGCCACACTCTGATGAAGACCTAGAGTCGGTGCGCTTGGGTCTTTTTGTTTGCCTATATGCTCCAAAAATAAATTCATTACATTTTACCTGAAGACAGAGTGCTTTTCTTTGTCTTGCTTTTCTCCCACCGGTTGCTTTATTTAATATCTGGCAAGACATCTGGGATCCTATTTTTTTGTTTTTTTTTCTTAGATGAAAAGTTTGTGCCAGTATTAAGATAGCTTTAATATAAAAAGCAGATGGAGAGAGGAATCAGGCAGACAGTCTAACTCAGACACTGAAAGATATTAGTTTCCAGAAATTCCGAAGCAAGTGCTTCTCTGCTTCCGAGATGATTTTTATTATATAATATTTTTCTGCCTTTGTACTCATAAGAGCTTTTGTGAGGGCGGATATTAAAAGAGGGGCAGCTCCTGTGTAACCACACTGCCCCCTGTTGACGGAATACATCCACAGCACACAGTTGCTTCTCCACAGACTTCTGTGCCAACATCCCAGAATATAAGAATAGGTTAATACAATCCAAAGTTTTCCTTTCAAAAATAAAACCTCCCCCTTTGCTCAACCCCACCAAAACGAGAAAGTGACAGCTCAGGAGAAGAAATGCCTGTGAGGACTGGAAAGTTTATGTCGAGCTGATAAAATACAGTGTATGACTCTTCCTGTATATGCATTGTAAGTAAAAACTAAACCAAGCATCTCTGCCCCCAGGAATCCCATCTGATGGTTTGCATACTTTATATTGATATTCAAATGTATATCAAGTCCCTGTTGCTCAGGATTTCATAAGCTATACGGATTAGTAACATTACCACAGTACCAGTATCACATTTGATCACATCCGACGCACACTGACAAAATAATGCACATCTCAACACCTTTCTACTTAACAGACCGTTATTTGTGATGTTTTCCATGTTCGGCATACAACCTTTAATATGAGGTGAGGGCATGGAGAAAGGGGCACTCCGTTTTTTTAATATTCCGACCAGCTTAATGACGATGGTCAAGCCGTGGCCCGCCCCCAGACGACGAACGGTGGATGAGCTTTCTTTTAATGAGAATTATTTCACTATTTTACTTTTGATGGTGTGTCAAATCAAAACGTGACAGGGCATAAGGTGGTACTCTCAGATGGCGAGTGCCTGTTTATGGCCTCTGTCTCCCTCCAGTGGTATATGTTGGGATACATCTTTAAAGATTGACTGTAGGTTCATTATTACTCTGTCAACGGGCAGGAAGTCCAGCAGCATTTTGATGGTCGACTTCCAGTCACTCGTCGATAAGTGCAAAATGCACATTCTGGTCCCCTGTCCAGGAAACACCTGCTCATGTGCTTACATGGTTTTACTGAATTTGTGCAACATATGCTTACAGCCGAGTCAGAAATGTAAATATTTAAAAAATGACTTAGCCCTGCTGCAATACCCTCATTAGAAATGGTATGCAACGGAAGAAATCAAAAAAGAAAGTCCCTGTGTGATCCTGCTAAGAGACCTTTTTGTTGTACTCACTCTTTCGTAAAAACTGCTCGGGAAGATCTAATTTGGTGATTTACTGGTAAAGAAAACGGGGGTTACTTTTAAAAGCAAACATCGCTGTATTTCAACGGTCCTATTGAAATATCGTTGACAAATGTAAGGGTCAAATGTTCATCCATAATGTTAAAACCCCTGTTTTAACATTACCTTCAAATAATTTGACCTGTGAATCATTAAATCGTCCATTAGACACTTCCCGCCTTTATGAGCAAACACAACACAAAAACATTTGCAATACTTTTGTCGTGCTTTGCAACTTGACAAGGAACGTTCACGCAGGGAAGAGTATTCTTCGCGGATACGTTAAATTAAAAGTTATCGACGGGATTCATTCTTTAATAAAAAATTATTCGCTGCAACCATAACTGATTTTGTTTTAGGACATTAAAAGCCAATGCAATAGAAAACAGGGGCATAACGTGAGCCTGTGCCAAGATAAATGAATTTACAGATACATAAAGATACTTTACGCAGCTTTCTGATGTTGCTGATTTTTGCTTCTCACGTACTGTCCTTGCTTTAACAATCAGTGAGAAAGATCTTGACAAAGTGAGAAAAAAATCTTACTGAGGTGACATGGCCGCCCATGGGGATCTGTGCTATGAATAGTATCGGTGCACAATGTCCAAAGAGTGAATTCCTGAACATGTGAACAGCCCTCTGTGAACTGGGGGCTCACACGCACGCACGCACGCACACACGCACGCACGCACACGTACGTTTGGCTGAGCCGCGGCGCTGAGGGGCCTCCAGAGATAAAAAGGAAAGCAAGACCACCTCGATTTGGGCCGACGGGCAGTGATCAAAGTCAGAGATGAGATGTGACTTTAGGAACATAATGTGCTCAGCCGAGTGCACCGAGCTTTCCTGACAGGACAAAGTTGGTGCAGGGTTGACATTGATTTACGGTGTGGTGCAGAGTGTTCTCTGTCCCTGTGAGTACACGGGGGGGGGGGGGGGGGGGCGGGGGGGGGGGGGGGGGGTGGCGGGGGGGGACAGGGGGGGGGGGGGGGGGGGTCTGCAGACATATTGTACATATTAGTTGAACGGATCACCGTCACCGAGACATCAGGCCAAACATGTAGAGACTCCAGCTCCGTTTCATACGTAGGACCGAAGACGCTGAAGCCAGTGCACCCCCCCCCCCCCTCCCTCCTCCACCTCCTCCCTCCTCCCTCCTCCACCTCCTCCTCCTCCTCCAGGCTCTGTAAGTGTTTTCATCTCTTCCACGAGCGGTCCAGCTCCGCTCCTTTGTGAATACACCGTAGCACTGTAAATGGTATTTATATATTCCTTTTGAATATTTCACAGTTTAATGGTCTAATTAAACTTTGTGCCACGTAGATTTTAATTGGATTTCTAATTAGCATTTTCATACAAAAGGAGGTATGTGCATAAAAGGATATGTATGCAGCCTGTTACTGTACCTCTCTGGTAAATTGCCGCACCTCGGAGAGGTGACCGCGCACGTCCGATCACACATTTCTTAATTGACAAATCTTTTCATTTGTGCTTGTACATGCATTTCAAGAGTATTCATTTCTCATAACAGGAAAGACGGAAATATTTCAATATCTCTAGCATTTAATGATTATGAATTCATTATTTATTTAAGAAGAGCAGCAATATTGCTCTTTGTCTTTTGATCAGTTTTGATTTGGATTTGAGTGCAAAGATGAGTTAAAGGTGCAGCGGTAATCCATATTTTCATATTGGCAATCATTTTAATGTAAAATGCAAAGGGCTTGGGGCAGAGAGTGACAGACAAGGTCTCCGGAGAAGGGCTAATGTATGGCTGCTTTTGTTTGTTTTTTTATGAACTTGGTTGACAATAAGAAAATCAATTTGAGCATGAAGAAAAAGATCAAAACTGAAATAATTAGATTTTTTTGTATCCTGGCCTCTTATGGGAATAAGTAAATTTTTTTTATCGTGGCCTTTTCCTTCCAACAAAACACCCTGATCTGAGCGAGACAGCTGCTCGTGATGCGACTGTTGCACTATCAGGAGGCAGGTTTACCCCCAAAATCCATGAATATCAACAGTTTCCCAAACGATCCGCTTCCCACCAGTAACTGGAGGGTGACGGAATGTCAATAAAACGCGTTATTGTGCAAACACCTGAAGGGTCGGAGCAGCAGAGGCAGTGAGCCGGCGTGACGTTGGGCATGAGATACGCTCCAGATTAAAACGAACGGAGGCAAAAGCAGAGAGCACCATATTCTCTGGGAGATAAACACAAGGACAGAGATGCGAGAGGTCGTGTGAGAAAAAAAAATGACAAAAAAAAAAAAAAAACTTTTCAACAACTCATCTGAACGCTCAGTGTGCCTCACAGCATACCGTACACAACCACTGTGTTCCCACTGGCGGCTACACAATGTAAACACGGAGATAGGCAGCTCACTGTGACCGTCAGTGTGACCCTGGCTCAGACAGGTCGGTCCAGTTTTTTTTTTTTTTTTTTTTTTAATCACTCAGCAGTGCGAAGGGGGACGGGGAGTGGAAAGCAAGCCCTTTGTGCGCTTTGTGGCTGGTGTGTGTGTGTCGATTATACTTGTATGAAAAGACGGCCAAGGCCTTGCACACTTGCGCCGAAAGTTGTTTTTGAGTTTTCCTGACAGAGAGGCTGCTGGGAAACTCACAGACACAAAGGTCTCTGTTTTAACCAATGTCAAGTCAGAAACTGGATCTTTGCAATGCTATCAACGAACGGTTACATTATCTGACATATGTACCACAACAGTCAAAGGTTCCATAGTATAAGTATAAGTAAGAGGCACGAAGCAATCTTACAGCTGACCTCCGTCAGGTACTGGGACAATACAACTCTGAAACGTGTGCGGCACAGCTCAATTACAATGAATATACATTTGAGTCCTAACAATGAGTATGTTTGATGATCTCACCATGTCAGTAAGTTAAAGAAATAGAGCAGGTCGCGAGTGTTGGCAGGGTGATTACAATCTTATTCTGACGTTTTCTTATTCATTTTCTCATTTAAATGGAAGGAAAAACAAATCAATACATACAGACCAATCGGGGCACACTCATCTTAAACCACTCCCTGCCCACTGTGGGAAAGAGGTCACCCCAATGAAATAATGGCTCTTGAAACTTGACATGGGGCCCCCGTGGGGGGTAAATGATCAAATGACCGCTCACTCGTCTGACCACACACTAAAAGCCTGAAGTCAACGCTTCGGGGTCCTTTTTCTTTCCGTTCAGCCATGTGCACACAGAATATCACGCGCACACAGAGAATGGATCTTTTACCTCAAGTTTGCATCTCCCTCTCTGTCTATTGCTGTGTTGTTGTTGCAACAGTAGACGGCTTGATCGCACTTCTGAAAGGAGAGGACGCCCCAGAGGCTCTGAGGGTCCCAGTGGCTTGAGGGTCCTGTGGATCAGGGAGCGAGAGAGAGAGGCCACGGGGCGTCAGAGGAGCACCAGGGGCTCATGGGCAGATTGTATATGTGTACATTGACAAGTGAATTACACTGATTTAAATTCCTCGTGGCTCTATATGAAGTAGTAGTCATTCCTGCACACATTGCTCTACTCCAGCATCTTGACAAACATATCTCCGACACACAAACGCACACATGCCCACCCACTGAATATCTTCCATTTCCAGCGAAAGCTCGACCATTTTGTGCGTCGGGCCCCGTATGTCTGACCCACTAACACATTTTTTCTTTTTGTGTATCAGGCGGCGTGACGTCACCGGGGGCGGGGCCCGGTCCGTTGAAAACACAGGCTCCTCGGTTTTTTCCACTTCCTGTCTTGTTTTGCACTTATTTTGTTCACTTTACTGAAACGCTCCGCGTTTTTTTTGTTTCTTGTTTTAAATCTACCATCTTTTAGTTGCCTTTAAAAAAATATATATATATATAATGCGGCTACTTTGCGTTTATCCATCGCCGAACACGTTTTGTTTCCGAGATAGTGTCCTCCTGCCGGATCCTGGTGTTTGTTAATTCGTTGTTTACGGCGAAAATGGATTCAATTGAGATCAATTGTTAGATAAAAAAAAACCAACCACCGTATAAATGCACGTGCCTTCGAGGAGATACTCAGCGTTTGAAATCGAAGAGGTAAGATCGAATGCGGAAGAATGGAAAAGTGAAGAGAACAAATGTTGTATGTGGGCTTTTTGTGTGTGTGCGCGTGTGTGCGTGTGTGTCTGCAGCAGCTGCAGCCCATTATCCCGCCCGGGGTTGTGCGTCGCTTGTTTTTTGTGTTTCGCCCAGACACACACACAACATTGATTTCAACTTTACATTCAATCTGCAGACCTTGAGGTCCTGGTGTAAAATCCGATGTTGTTGTTGTTGTTGTTGCTGCAGTTTCCTGCTGAATACTCGCTCGGCTCCTTCAGCGGAAAGATACACCGCGGCCTCTCAGATTATATCGGATTATATGTAACTATCAAATAATGGATACACCATGGGATTCCATAAGCTGGAATTTACAGCTGATGCTTTCAGGAGGAGGGTTCTTCCATAAAACTTCAGATTAGGAAATCTGTTTGTTGTCTGACCCCTCTTTTTTTTTTTTCTTCTTAAACTTATAGACTAAAGCAGATGTGAACATGGAAGAATAACAAAATGAAAGTGAATATAGACAGTAATTGTTATGGTTTGAACCTTTTGAGTGAAAGCTGCCGAAAACATGGGCTCTTTAGTTCATATATATTGAAAGTCCTTTATTGTCCCGCAAGGGGAAATTCGGGAATATATATATATATATATATATATATATATATATATATATATATATGATAAGTTATGACACTTTAGAGTGTCCAGAGTTCAACAGTAACGCAGTCTTTTTGATTTATTATATACATAGATCAGGAAACAGGTGTGACTATAAACCGATTTTCCCCCCCTCCCCCGACCAGGTGTGTGTGCCCTGGGTGCAGCCTGGCCACTGCTGCGGTGGTGATGAAGAACCCAGGGGCCGCCGAGGGCCGCCGGCTGCTCGGCCTGCTGGAGGCCGCTCTGGTCCGGGAGGCCCGTCTCTGGAAGGTACCCGTCTTCAAGAACGGATGCATCCAGGTGAGAAATCTACCTTTTCAGAAGAGATGCAGAGCGTAGTATTTTCTGTAAACACCCATGCAGATCTGTAGTCACTGTCGCGTCAGGGTTGGGTATTTCAAATAGATGCCTGTACCCCCAAAACTGACTTTTTTTTTATGATTAAGTATGGGTAATGAGGTCTGCTGAAATATCGAGAGAGAGGATGCTGATATCTGAATGATTTAAGTAAAAACACAAATCGGTGACCTATTGAATACCTGTATTAAAACATTTTGTGTTGAATCCGACGAGACAGCGTTTTAACCAGTTGCCGTCTTCTTCGACCACCCAGGGTGCTGATATCTCTTCATCTCAACACCAAGAAATGATCCTTTGGCTCGGAGAAATGAACCGACTCTTCCAGTTCTGCCCGGAGACCTTTGCGCTGGGAGTGTGTGTCCTCAACCGCCTGCTGTCCACTGTCAAGGTGCAACACAAAACACTTGTCCCTTGGCAACATGCTCAGTTGGTGCTATGTGTGGCAGATCTGTCTACTCTGTGCAGCCTCAAAATAACTACATTGTGTCATTGTCCCACTAAAGCCTGAATGTGCCTGTTAATGTGCAAATCCACAAATTATTATTATTATTATTATTATAATAAGAAAAGCGCACACACACACACACACAAGTTAACTGAAGTCTTCTTTTCTTTTCTTTTTTTAGGCCCAACCAAAATACCTGAAATGCATCGCATTTACATCTCTGGTCCTCGCTGCCAAAATCAATGAGGAAGATGAGGTGAGATCAACTTTCAGGACACAAAAATGATAATGGCAACAATAATAATAAGAAAAAAAAAAAGTTACGCAGACTTCAATGCTATTTCAAAACAGTGGGTTTATTTGCTTCCCTTTGTTGGCATCCGTATTTAACAGGTAATAGGCTCCGTTAAAGACCTGGTTGCGCAGAGCGGATGCAACTTTTCGACAGCGGAGATTCTGCGCATGGAGAGGATCATTCTGGACAAGCTGCACTGGGACTTGTACACCGCAACGCCGGTCGACTTCATTCACATAGTAAGTTGGACTCCGGACAGGCGAACGGAACCATTTGCTTTTGCTTTCCCCCCCCCACTGGACCTGAAGTGTCCGAGCACTATCACAGAGAGCTGCCTCTGGGAATGCAGGCCCTGGTCTTGCCCGCCCCCCCCCCAAAAAAAACAGCGGCACAAAAGCACACATTAATCTGACATGCTTGCTTCAAGGTGGTGTATACATACATACCCTCACCGCCCCCCGCCCCCTCAGCAAAGAATTGGTCCTAGTAGAGATTGTGCATATATTTCTCTTTGTGCCCCTGATACAAAACCCAGAGTGTTTCCTTTGCTTTTTTGAACACTCGCAACACTCTAGGCTAAAGTAAAAAAAAACATGTCTCTCACTAATGAGAATAATAAAATCAAAGGGTTGGATTCGAGGATAAGTTCACGTATACGTGGTTGTTCAACATATCAGAATACAGTGTGCTAAAGTTTAATTAAATTGCGGCACTTGATTTTTTTTATTTTTTATTAAGAGTGTAGTGTGATCCTACTGCCTGATAACAAGTAGGAGGCTACACACAATTCACCCTCTTGTTTAAGGTCATCTCTAGTAGAATAAATCAAGCTGATTCAAATAAGATATAGCCTTGAAAACCACGGTCACAAAACCAACCCTGACCTGTATTGTTTTAATGCCAGCTGTTTGCAGCTGTTCGGAGGCAGCGGCGTTAAAGTCGCGGGCGTAGCTTCTCAGTCCAGTTGCCCCTAACCGCCTGAAGGTGGACAGAAAGCGACAGAGGGGCGTTATCGCGCAAGCTCCGAAAATACCTGCGTTCGCAAGCTGCCAGCCAAGGAACAGGCGTGTCGCACGTCAGGCCAAGGCACTTCAGACGAAACTCCTACCTGCAGCCGCAA
Source organism: Colistium nudipinnis (assembly GCA_016785305.1). Classification (NCBI taxonomy): domain Eukaryota; kingdom Metazoa; phylum Chordata; class Actinopteri; order Pleuronectiformes; family Rhombosoleidae; genus Colistium; species Colistium nudipinnis. The sequence continues at coordinate 682,463 of JAFBJU010021519.1, read as the reverse complement.
CCAGAACCCTGCTGCCACCAGAGGCGTGCGCACATAGATTTAATGCCGTCAAACCTCGAGGAATGTCACAAAGACCACCAAAAACACAATGAGACTATTTGGGCCCTCACTAACCGGTGCGCGCTTTGTGCGTGCGCCCCCGGGCTGTTGCGTCGGAACACGTTTGTCGTCATGCGGAAAATTCCCACGCACGCTCAGTTTATGGCACAATATTGTTGCTCTGCTCGGGTCTGTAAACGGTACTTTAATTGCCAACCTTCACAAATCATCGCCCGCGGCAGACGGTAGCTCAACCGTCGACCAAACACGCACACACAACATTCACAACAGGCGCCGGTGCACTGGGGCGAAGGGCTGTAATCATAATGCTGTCCAACACGAGGTCTCCCCCCGAGTGTAATGAGTGCATTTAAGTCGGGCTGTGTCACGAAGGGGATTTACAGGATGATAATTAACCCTGAACCATTGATCGTGTATTCGGGTGCCAGAAAAATCTCGGGCCGCTGAGACGGTGAAATGACATGTTAAAAACGTTCCGTCTTAAACGTTTCACAAAACAATAACACTCAAAACCTGTTTTTGAAAAGTGTAATGGAAAAGAAAGAGGAAAAAAAAATCTCACAGAATGAGGAAGCAGCAGGGTGCCTTATGACTACAGCCCCTCATTTTCTCGGCATAAATACGCACCGCGTCGACCCGGGGTTTCCATGGAGAAGACGTTTAGATTACGATAGCGATTGCTTGTCCAGGAGATTACCCCCCCACCCGACCCGGTTGAGTTGTGAAGCCTTGTCGTGCATTCTGTAAATCAATGGCCTCCCGCAGTCCCTGTGGAGAATGGATAATTGTGTCGGATTTGTTTATGGCGTCGTGATCAGCGGAGGACAGATACCATTTTTCGTACAGCCACAAAGCATAAATTGTCTCGGCACACCTGGCCTGAATCGTACTCATACAGGCTCTTTGGCGAAAGCAAAAAAATAACAAAAACTACCACGGTTTTATACTGGTGTCACAGGTTTACAGCATATGGGGTTATTGGGCACCAATTCTGGCCCTAGCACTGCACTTTAATACAAAATCCAAGATTTTCAAAATAAAGAGACAAAATGTATTACTCAACGCTATAATAAAATAAAGACATTTTTTCTTCTTCTTATCGGATTTGGATAGACATTTAGTTTTTCAAATAAATACTTTTGAACTATACTGTCAATATCTCACACTTACATTTCCCCCTGCCCTGAAGAAGTTACTCTGCATTATCCTCCATTGTCTGTAAAGCGGCGATCGCCAAAAATCTGTCGCAGCCTCTTCACCGTCACAAACGTGGAGCAAGAAGGGCGGAGACTTGAGGAAGAGGGAGTACGTTGGAGGAGAAATAATCGAGAGCAACTGTTTCAGGGGTTTTTGACCTTTGCCCCCTATGTTTGTGCTACAGAGTATGAGACGCCGCAAACGAGCTATTAACGATGCAAACAAAAGACCGAAGGAGTGTGTTCGATTCAAGACTACCACTAGCCACTTGTCCGCATCTCACACGCGCCGTCGTTGTCTTTGTGTGCACTGCGTGCAATAGTATGATTCGGTTCTTTTTTTTTTTTCTTTCCACGCCCCTCAAGTTGGGATTTCTAGGTCCTGCCTACGTATGGGAACACAGAAAGTTACCGCACGTACGATACATTACGAACACGCTCACTAGGATTCCTCGGGCGGGGTCTCTATTGGTAAAACCTCGTTCTTTAAGAGGACTGACGGGGAATTGACCTATTCTCGGATATGTTAGGTTAGGTTGGACCGGTATATTTGATATGAATTATGAGGTGGTGGATGTAAGGGGGGGCGGGGCGCGATGGATGGACTAAGGGGGGGGGTCAACAATGTCATCGTCATTCCGCTAACGATTCGGTTTCCCTCCTCTTCACCTCTCTCTCTCTCTCTCTCTCTCCATCCTAGTTCCACGCCCTGCTCGTCTCCGGCCACCCCCACCTCGCTCCGTCCGCCGGCTTCGGCCGGGACTCCGGGTCAGAGCCTCAGAAGAGGCCCCCGGTCTTCCAGGCGGCATTGTGGACCAGGCAGGTGCAGCACTGTATGGCCTGCCACCAGCTCTGGCAGTTCAAGGGCTCCACGTTGGCCTTGGCCATCATCACTTTGGAGCTGGAGGCGCTGACGCCCGACTGGTTCTCCGTCTTCACCGACCTGCTGAGGAAAGCACAAGTGAGAGAAGGGCACCGGCCGAGGGAGGCTCCTCCATCAACACGTTTCATTTGGTTTCCGGCTTTAAAAAGTTGATAAAGTAAATAAACCTTTTTCTCTCTTTCTCTCTCGCTCTCTCTCTCTCAGGTTGACAGCGCAGAGTTCATCCACTGCAAAGAGACCGTGGACGAGTACCTACACAGCTTGGAGTTCTCCCTGCCGGCCAACGCCGTCTACATCTTCGACAGCGCCCAGGTCCAGGAGGAGGAGGAGGAGCGGGCCAAGGGGGGGCGGGGCCTCCGAGAGCGCGCCGACGCGGACGAGTATTACGACGGGTTTCGCCGCTTGTACGCCGAGGAGACGCACCCGGAGGCGGGCGAGCCCAAAGGTTCGTTGGGCGCGCAGCAGAAAGACGCGTCCCCCTGTCCGCCTCTGCACCCTGCCGTCAACCAGCAGGGCATTCCATCATTTTAAGAGTGCACACTGGGGCGCCATATCAACGTCTTGTCACATTTTAGAACCTAGATTATAAGTTTAATGGAAATCGAACGTGAATGGCCCCTCATAATGATTAGGATTTTTTTTTTTTTTTTTTTAAGAAAAGAAAAAGATGAAAGATTAGGGATATGATTTCTTTGGGGGCTGACCAAGGTCAAATGAAATACCTGTTTTTGACCCCCAAGTGCACCTAAACCGAATGTAAGGGAGGCGTGTAATGATCAGTGTACAAGTTTGCGTCTTCTTCAGAAGCTTTGGCTCTGTTCTCTGCGTTGTTATTTGGGCAGTTGAGGAGAAACTGTGTGTGGGGGGGGAGGAGCCCAGCGGGACCAACCTTTCAATGTTTCTCTTCGCTGCAGTGTTATTTGGGCCAATTAAGTTACTTACTAATGAGACCACATTTTGACTTACTCCTTTTTCTCGAAACCTCCTGTCCTTAACATCCACCACATTTTGCGCTACGAGCCGGTGGTGAAGGTTAAAGGTTATGCAGCGTTGTGCATGTGTTTTTATTCAGTGTGTTTGAGGCCAAAAAAAATGTTTTTAAGTTCGAGAGTTACTCCATTTTGGTTCTTGTGTGGCCTGTTCGGCGCTCAGGTTCCCCTATAGAGCCACGTAGCACTTTGAGACCTAGAACGCTTTTCATTTTTTATTTTATGTATTTTTTTAAACGCAAATAACTTTTTTTTTTCTACTTCATTATGATTTTAATGTTTTTTTACTTACTTGTGCTGAACACCTTTGCTGTGTTTATCTACTAGCTATTTTACAGAAGCTTCATTTCACCAACAAACAAACAAAAAAAAGCTTTAATTTCATGATCAAATGCTGCAAATGTTTGTTAATTTAGGTCTTCAGGCCGTACGATTTTATTTATACGCAACTGTTGTTACATATCAACCACGGGCACCTTTCGGGGGGGGAAAAAGGCGTTGAACGCGAGAGCACGTGAGATTATCCGACGTGATCCAGCGTCCAACATCCCCCGTCTAAATGTGCGTATGTACTCAATCATGAACCAATAATCTTGCCTAATCGTGAACTAATGATCGTTGTCGTTACTCTGATCTGACGTCAGTTACTGAAGTACTGTTTGAGTGTCACCTTTTATGTGGTGTTGGCTGCTGACATGGTCTCCTGAACGTTCAGGAAGAAGGCCAGCGCCGTTACTTCTACTGTGAACTGCTTAAAGTCCATTTTTCCCCTCATCTGTTTAATAAGCTACGATTCTCGTCCGGTCAACCAATAGGTGGAGGCTGCGCCAGTGACCAATGTTAAGTTGTTGGTGTTTTTTTTTTTAACCCCCCCTCCAGAAACCCGAGGCAGCTATGTCCCACTGTTTTGTGTTGACCACAGAAATAAAGCTATGACTTCAAAAGTCCTCAAGTGTAATTCTCCGTTATCATTTTCAAGCCTTCAAGGAGCCATAAATAATGTCTACATACCAACTGATTGTATTCAGGTGTGTTAAACACCCCAAAAGAGCAGACAAAAACACACACCTGTTCCCACTCATAATTACGCAGACCTATTGTCAGGTGCGTATCCATCACTCACCTGTTGGGGTGAGAGTACCTACGCCACCGTCATTCTTAAATGATCCAGCACAGCTTCACCCAACCTCCATCTGAGCAGAGCTCTCGTCAGCCTCCTATGGCACGAAGTCAAAATGAAGACTTTCTAAGTGAGACTTTAAAAAAAAAAAAGGCACTAAGCTGACCTTACACACCACGGTGTCCAGTTATAGCAACTACTACACACACGCAAAGAAAAGGCAAAATCGTGTCACCGGAGGGAGCCGAGTGTTAATCTCACTGTCGGGAGGCAGCAAAGACTCCCTAAGCTGTCGGTCATCTTGCATTGTGGGTAAAACAGGGACCAGATATAGACAAGGAGAACGCCGTGAATAACAATAGGGATAGTTGAAATACTTTGTATACTAAATGATGCACGCTGACGGCACAGTTAAGGGTCAAGTTGAACATGTAACCATCCCACGTAGCGTAACCACACTGCTGTATAATAAAAACAATAATACAATAATAATAATCAGGAGATATAAGTATTATAGAGCTATAACATATTCCGATCAATCACACACACACACACACAAAGGAAGAGCAATTCGAATAACAACAATATATTCACACAAATCAAACCTGTGTGGATGGATGAACTTGACCTTACAGCATCGCTTACCTAATCTCATTTCCATATTTCTCAGGAAAACCCCGTGAGCCGGTCTAATTACAGAGCACTAGCGTCACACAGCATTGTGTTCTCTGTCTGTCTGCAGAACAGAAGCATATTGACACTGTACTTTTTTTATTTATTTTATTTTTTTTTAGAGAGAAAATAACGTATTCTCATCCAAGCTACGTTGTGCCTGTAGCACATGTCTACGTCTTCTTCTAATTTCGTTCAATTCCTGAACGCTAATCAATCAATATTTCGAAGGAGCGAGAGCGTCACGAAAACCACCGAGGCCATGGAAACAGGAAACGCTTTGTTGCTCAGAGGGAGAAGGTACCAAAGCTGCTCTCGGGCAGTTGAGATGCAGCCTGGTGGGTTTCCTAAATGCACGGGCCCGCGCTCGCACACGCACGCGCAGCTGAGGTCAGCAGCGTGGCAGTGAGGGCACCGAGGGACTCGCGCAGACGAGGCAAACGTCACTCGGCTCTACAGCCAACCAATCACAAACCAGGAAACGCCGCGTCTCAGCAGGCCCGACAACCTCCGTGTGTCGTCCGCATAATACGCTCGACACATTCCCCAAATATCCTCAGAATAAATCAACGCCAGAGCGACACATCAAAAAGCGGCGGGGGGGGGGTGGTGGAAGGAGGGAGTTGCATTTATTTCCAACAACACACAGTAAATACAGCTGCTCTCGTCTCCACCTCCGAGTGTGTGAACTGTTCTACAACGAGCGGAGGCTTGTACATTTACCTGGATCCTGTGTTTGTGTGTGTATACTGGCTTCATGTTACTGTGTGTGCGAGTGTGTGTGTGTCCACTGTCACAACACTGGCATCAAGGCATTCACTCGTGGTCAACTATAAAGTGACATTACTAATGGACAATGTACACAGTCAGATGCGCTCCTTACAATAACGGAATTATAAAATTAGCACGTGTTGCATATCAGGCTGGGTAAGCGCAAGAGAAATATTCACATACAATTACTGAGTTAACAGGAAACAGCAACATATTGCATAGGTTTTTTTTTATTAAGATTTAAGCCTAAGTTTTAGGTCGGCAGTACCTGTGCATATGCATTAAAATATACAGGTACGCAGTTTTTATTGCTTTAATTTATTGCTATTGCTATTTAAACGGATTATTTGGGCTCAACTGGATATAGGGATTCCATCTAGACTCATACAAAACGGCTCACAGGCACACCTGAGCAACAGTTCAACATAACTAAAAACAAAACTCGAGGAAAGACTTGATTGCACCGATTCAATTTGAATGTCAGTCCCAAAAAAAAAAAAAAAAAAAATCAAGCATATCCTAGTGATTATTTTAAATATACATTGAACTGTTTCAAATATTTGTGACTCTGGTGTGTTAAACTGTAGTACCAACATGGGTTGAATGGTATAACCTCTTGTTTCTGTGTGAGTAGTTGAAACAAAACAAGAAAATTAAATCACAACATAGAAAAACATAATGCATATATATCTGTATCTATATATAGATATAGATATATAGAGAGAGAAAAGTGTCCAAAACAAACAGAATGAAAGATCCTGACTGAATGAGATGGCCACGGTTCAAACATTTTCTTCCTTAATATCTCTCACCATCTTTTCTCCCCTGTGGCTTCATCGTGATCATCATCATCCTCAGTGTCTTTGGTCCATGTGCACAATGTAAGATGGAATGTCAAAAGCAAAAAAAAGAAAAGAAAAACCAAACAAACAAAAAATAAACAGGTGATGTCGTTGCTATGGTGATGGAGGACAAATCCATGGTCGTGTGTGGGAGGGTATACGGCGCCCATAAATTAACTGAAAAACAATGACAAACATAGACAAAATGAATTAAATGAATGAATGAACAGCTACTGGAAATAAAAGAATAATCAAACAATCAAGAGAGATATAATATACAGATAACTTAGTTCAGTTGAAAAAAGAGATGATTAAGTTCAAAATGATGCTACAGCTGGTGTTGGTGAACGGCAGACAATGATGTGGGTCCATTAGACTAATGATTATCTGCAAAGAACTATGATTTTGCTATCAATGTGTTAATATAGCCAGAATATGTGGAGTCTTCTTCACAAAATGGAAGATCAGTTTCCTACAATGACGGGAAAGTGGGTGAGCAGCCACAAGATGGCGCCACATGTCCTCGCATGAAATCTCAGCCTCTGACTTCGGGCGTAGATCGGATCACTGCAGACCAATGTCTAAAACTGGGCAAACGATTGCTACACTACATGTGAGTGGTTTTGGGAACAATAGAATTCCTTGTTATGGCATTGGGATTTAACTCAACTGGAACTCAGGAGCCCAGCTGAGGAATAACTGAGAACTCGTTATTTGCAGGACAGGAAAAGAACCCAGCTCACGTACATAAGCAAAATAAATAAATAAAGTGGAGCCTGTATCCCTACGCACGTGAAGAGGCTCTGGATGATATTTGACAGCAAAAGAAAACGACGACACGAGGATGCACAACCACTGGTTATTCAATCATGCATCTGCCCCACGACTCCGCAAGCCGCCCGCCGCCCTGAACTGGGAGATAGCAGGCAGAACTGGGAAACTGGTTTGCAGTGCGGTCAGGTACGCGCGAACGCAGCGGGGGCTAAACGAGAAAGTGCACCGTCATAAACACATACACAGTGTGCATCATCAGCATACGCCTCATAAAAACAGGGGCTGTATTCCGTAACTGACTCGAGGCTGTAACTTTGCCTATTTATAAGCCCAGCTTGCTATTGTCTCAGAGAGTGGGTTTACCGCCTCCTCCCTGAATACCCGGAATAATTAGAGCGGGCCAAAGGGAGAGAGTGAAAGGACAGGAAATGTTAAGCTTGGGCAGGAACATAAAGGGAAGTTTCCTCAACACATGCCAGGCCTCCACAATAGCCAAAAAAAAACGCTCCTGTGAGTGTGTGTGTGCGTGTGCGTGCGCGCGCTGCAGACAGGCCGACAACGGCACATTGGACGCGAGGCTCGTTAATGTGACACTTTCATAAAAGCAGATTGAAACCCCTCCAGCTTAGAGGCTTAAAGAGCCGCCAAGCAGCGAAAAAAAGAGAAGGGAGGAGGAAAGTAAGAGGGAACAAAAAAAAAAGAAGAAGAAAGAAATGGAAACCATTTTCAGGATTTGAGGCCCAAAAATGAACACATCAACGGGATTAGCCAGAGCGAGGAGAAGGGCTGGAGAGGGAAAAAGCCGCTTCCTGTTCAGGGAAGGAACACGAGGTGCGGCGAGGGACGGCTTACTTTTTCTTGTCCTTGTCTTTCTTGAGGGGCTGAGATAAGGAGAGCGTCTCGGCCGCCACCTTCTTCCGGTTGAAGCCGTTCATCTCCTCCTCCAGGTCCCTCCGCTTCTCCTCCACCTTCCTCTTCTCCTCCTGGTGCATGCGCTTCAGCTGCTCGAACTTGTCGTGCAGCTGAGGAGGAAGGAGACAAAAGGTCGGCCACGGCGACAACACCTCCAAGACTACATTTCCTAGCAATCTGCAGTTCTTAAATCTGCCGTGGCTCGGAGATTTCAGGGCCGGCAGCTCCGCTGCCATCGACGCCGGCTATTTCTGGCCAAAAACGTATCGAATCATGGCGTTCAGTACTCCGATCGACACCGAAACCGCAGTGCGAAGGATGAGCAGGCACGCTGTACCACAGCAGGCCTCAGGAACACCTGACGGTGGGCGCCTGGATGGGCACTCACGGAGGAAAGCCGTGCGGGAGGGTTATCACGTTACACGCGGCCCAATGCTTTCCGTCTCGTATATCAAGCCGATCGCTGGATACTTGGAATATCTTAACCAAATCATCACGATGAAAAAGCCTTTTAAAATTCGACGCTGGCAACGAGCCCCCTTTCTTAATCCAACATTTGCTTTGCTGGCGTTTACTCGACCTGTCATGGCAGAAATGAAAACATTTCGAAATTCAGTGGTGACTTAAGTGTCTTAATCGTAACCCCTGTTTCATGCGACAGCACAGTGGACACATGGTACCTGGTCTTACTGTGTCGCTCGGTCACAAAAAAAGGAGGTTGCAGAGAGGATAGGTGGACATAATTGAGGCCTTTAAGTGTATAAAAAAAATAAAAGATAAAAATAAAAATAAAAATGCAGCGTTGGTTCACTCGCCCGGACTGACCTCTCTCTCCTTTTCTTTCAGCTCTGCTTCCGTCTCTTTCACTTTGTTGACGAACATTTGGCGCATCTCCTCCTCCTTGCGCTGCAGGTCCCCCAGGAACTCTTTCCTCTTGGCTTCGTACGTCTCCTGCAGACTGAGGGGGAGGAGGAGGGGGAGGAGGAGGAGGAGGAGGAGGAAAGGCGGGACAGAGGGAGGATTTAGATCACCCACAGTCGAGTGCGTCGGCGGATCCGAGGGTGGTTTTTGCGCTCTCCCTCCACTCGCTGCGTCTCTACCTGAATGGCTGGCTGTCGGGGTCTGTATCTTTGAAGCCCATCTCCTCCAGCTTGCAGCGTCGGTACAGCTCGTAGTGGCGGGCGTGGGTCTGCTCCCTCAGGTCCTCCATGTTGACCCTGATCAGCATCTCCCGCAGTTTCACAAAGTCGCAGTGGCTCTCATTCTCAACTAGAAAAAGGAGAGAAACACGGCGGGAGACGGACAGTTTTAATCAGGCGCTCATCTCATGAGTCACGTCCAGGTTCAGGCTCAGAGTCCCCGCTTCTCACAGGAAATGGCAATATATACACATATGGCTGGGACTAATATTTGGCCATTGGGGTTTTGGCAAGGTTCTTTTGGGGACCTTTTCAATACTAAATTAAATCAAATGAATGTGGTCACAGCAGCCAAGTTTGAAAGAGTCCTCGACATCTACAGGGCCTGCAGAGAGACAGAATCACTTCGGCTGACTCTGGTCTCATCAAGTAAAACGTTTTTCCACCTCGAGGCTCTTCATCATGAGCCATTTAATTAGTAATCGCCTCAGGGAAACCCGTGGAGTACAAGTACCGTATACATATGCTGAATCCCCTTCAATGTGTAAATAAGGACGACATTTCTGCAAAGGACATACACCTAAGGGCAGCGGTGGCAAACCGCAAAAGGAATCTTGGAAGAACCAGGAAACGGGGCCGGTGAACGCAGACATCGGACGTCATAGGAAAAAGAACTCTCCTTCCCGGATGTAAATGTGATGGGATAGCAGAAATCTCCGAAAATTGTCTCAGATCGGGTGCGTTTGGTGGCCGAGGGCCGGCGAAGGGTGAAGTCACGCGCTCTTTGAGGACGCCGAGGCCGCGGTGGCTGTGACCCAGCCGTATGAATCACTCGCTCTATTTTTCCTTAAATGTGCTGGTGAACCACACGTGATTAGTGGGAGAGTACGAGTTCAAAACTGCAAATGCACTGTTCAGTGTGGCAGTGAGCAGGAAACTGAAACTGCCTCTTCATTTGGCATCTTCTTGTCCCTTTGCGTGCGTCCCCTGCGCCCCCCCCCCCCCCGGCCCCCGGCGCCCCCCCCCCCCCCCGCCGTGGGCTGAGCGAGAGCCAATCCTACGAACCGACTGCAGCACTGGAGCCTGGAGGTATCTCAACGCATGCGCGCACACAAACGCGCGCACAGGCGCACGCACAGGCCCACGCGCTCCAGCACGAGAGCCCGTGACCACACAAATGGAGAACAGAAAGTAAATGAGAGAAAAGAGCAAAAAAGAAAAAGGAAAAAGAAGAAGAAGGTTTCACACCATGCAAACATTACGCTCACACACTGAAGGAGGCCAAAAACGTTCATCAAAATGTATCAAATCAAAAATAACGGCCCATTTCCATCCCGCCGTCCACATGGTATTCCATCAGAACCGTCGACAAAAAGGTCCGCAGCTCGTGTTGCGTAAATACGGTGACAACATCCAAACATCAACTAGGCTATATTTGCACAGAAGCTGGCGGAGAAGAACCGCGGGGTCGGCCACAGGTCCCAGATGTCCGGAGACCAGCGGTAACCGAGCCTCAAGACCTTAAGGAAAGATAAACACACACACACACACATACACGCCACAAAGGACAGTGCTTCTGTCTTCCTACCAGTTGATGGAAATTTCCCATGGCACTTAAGAGAGGTTACCATAACCCGTCTCCATGACATCTGGCATCTACAAACTGTTTGTAGCCATACGGACCCCCCCCCCCTTCACTCCACAGAGTCTCTTAGACACAGACATTTCTGTCCACCGCAGGACAAAGTGTGTCGTGTGAATGGTGAGCCGTGTTCCCCGAGCGTGTCCGAGTACAAGAATAGTCTTTTTTTTTTGTATTACATCCCATCAGCCCCTGACGGTCGTCCCCCAAGGGCGATATGATTACAAGATGCAGACAATAACGAACCCATTGGGCAAACCCACAGTGTCGGTTTCTCCTCTCGAAATCGTCCGCGAAGCTGGAGAGATACAGCAAGCTCAACATTTCCCTCACGACAATAAAGAGGCAGATCGCTATATTCCGTTTCTAGACCGGACTTTAACGTCACAGAGACGGATGGAGTGGAGAAGGATCCGTCCCTGAGGAGACGTACGGCAGGGTTTACAAATAACCACGGAGTGTCTTCGGAGCATCGGCGAATGAGAGTGGTCAGCGGATGGGCCGGAGCGAGGGAGGAGAGAGGGGCAAAAAGTCGGTAAACAGAGGGAAGGAATAAACGGAGGAGAGGAATAGAGAGGTGGAAGGAGGGATTCAGAAGGGGAACGCTTCCCTGCGAGAGGAAGTCCCATCTGAGCAGTAGTCTTCTGCACAGCCCATCTCGGACGTTATTAAATTAAACGGTTTATCCTCATTGACAAGCAGGAATGAACTACACACAGTAGGGGATGTCTCCAGGGGCAACGTATGCACACCGACATGTGTAGGCAGAGTGACAAAGGGTACACGAGAGATAAAGCACATCGTCCCCCGTAGGCATCTCTCACGCACACACAATTTCACAAAAACAACGTCCACTCACTCGCCCTTCATTTCCCAGTGTCACTCCACATGAAGTCACACTCGCAGCTGTGCGTTGGGAGGGAGGGAGGGAGGGGTATAAATAAACAGGAAAGCGGTGGGACGCGCTCGGCCACTCCGCCAAGAGCGGGACACCTCTCTCACCATGGACGCTGATGGAGGGCTGAATTATACCGCGCGCCGTTTCTCCTCACGCGTTAAGCGTCCGTATAAAAACGTCATGAACCGTGGGTGCACATTTTACGAAAAACAAAAACAAAACGCTTCTATAAAGCAGAATACGCAGCATGACCCATTTGTTTGTGTGTGTGTGTGTGTGTGTCTGTGTCAGTCAATCAGTATTTGGTTAATTGTCATTGCAGGTTGCTGTCACGAAGATAGGTTATAAGTGCTAGGACATCCACACACACAGCCACACACACACACACACACACATCCCCACATCCACCCAGAATAACCCTGGCTTGTAAATGGTTCTCACCTTGCACGATACCCCAGGGGTACTGTCGGGCCCTCACTGTTTTGTTCCCCACTTTGACCTCCTCCACGCTCCCCACTACAGCAAATGGCAGATGGGCCTGCGGGGAGAAAAAAAAAAAGTAAAGGTGTGTGATGAAAACATTAAGAGGTCACAGGCCTTATGGAAGCATAACCAGGGACTCATTCCGAGTCTCTGGGTTATTAGGAAATCTTAAACACGTCGGCGACCATCTTACATGTGAATTGGCACCAAAAATGTTGCTGTGCTGCATGAATTAAACAAAACAAAAATGGATAAAAGAAAAGGGAGCGCTTATTTCCCCGAGAGAACTCTGTCCACCGTGGCTGTCGCCTCGCTTATCTTCCGCAGCCAAACCACACCAGAGCCAAGTGAAGCCATGTCGACGCGTGAGCCGCAGCAGAGCCCTGTTTTAGGTTTTAAATGTGGCCGAGTCGGGGCCCGTAAAGACCATTTTTGTTGCAGCGATTAAACCCACGCACTCTTTCTTCTACGCCTCGTTAGGATCGTCAGGCAGGCATCGTGGGGAAAATGTTGCCCGATGGCAACCTCAAAAATTAGGAGGCGAGTGCAAACCAGCTGGCTGGTTGCAGCTCGGCGGAACAAGCTGGTGAGTGTGGGCACTGACGTAACCAGCTATGAATAGACGGGAGTACTGTACAAGGACTGTGTCTGGGAGAACCAACGCGGTCATGTATATTAACGGGCATTTTGTATGCATTTAGGTACGGTTTAAGGCAAGAAATAATACATCATTCTACATCATTTTTCTATCCCCTTGGTTCATTTTCAGTATGGCTGCTATTGCTTTATTTTCATTATGAACATTTTTTAAAAATGAAATTTATTTAAATGTACAAAATTGACATATTAAGCCAGTTACAGAAGCACGTGCGGAGGTTCAACTAGGAATTGGAAATCTTTTTTTGTGTTTTTCCATGTCCACATTCCCACATTTATGGGATCTCAAATGCTACTTCGGAGCACATGCGTTTAACGCAAATGAAACACTCTCAACACAGACTGCCATCGCCAGATGTGTAACATATGGGGTTCGAAAGGCGCGACGGTATGTACGCAATGACTTACGTTCATAGAGGCGTTGATCTCGCTCACTGCTTCATCGTCGGTTGGGAACTGATATATCTGGACTCCGTTGCTCACCAGCTCGCTCATTATCTTTATTTTGAATTTGTGGAGCTCACTCTTGGAGATTGTGTCCGCTTTGGCAATGATGGGGATGATGTTGACCTGGAGAAAGGATGACAAAAATATTATTATATTACATTTAAATATATATAGGCAGCATGGTACGGGTACAGGCAGTCGAGTACCGGGACCATGGGTGAGTCTTGAGTAAGCCAAATGTTATGACATAGTCTGACTTATGTTTCATATTGAGTGTCCGTAAAAATAACAGAGGGAAAACTTGGCACCTTTTATGATCTGTATTTAAAACGGAAAAATGATCAAATATTCATATTGGTCGCAAAAATCGGGAACAGTCTGAAAGCAAACTTCGTGAAAAAGCTCCATTAGGACCTGATTAAAAACATAAACCGATCATATCCGAGAGGAGCAAACGAGACCATATACAGATGAATTACATAGCAAATAAGCTCAGTCGGAAAACCCCAATAGATAAAAACAAACACACAGTGATTATGAAAACAAACTAGGCTCCACGTCCAATCAGCCACAGATGTGCAGAAATAAACAGACAATTTGTCTGCATTCCTCCGACTCTCTGAAGAAGGGGGCGGGTGGGGGCCGACTCTCTGAAGGGGGGGGGGGGGGGGGGGGGGGGGGGATTCCTGCAGATTCACTCATCAATTCCATACTGAGCCTGAGAGGAAGTGCCAGAGCTTGTAAGGAGTCCAATTACAGGCTCATCATACTTTATTGGCTCGTTAATTTGCAGGCAGGTCACATCGCGCCGTGTTGTTAATCCTCAGTTGACAAACAATCGCCATTAATTGCTTCAATTGTAATGACGCCGTGTGGCCGGCGGTGATGCGGAGTCAAGTGTCCTCAAATGGTCAGGGGGGGAGGGATGGGAGGGGGATATTTCTTCTTTTCCCATAACCGAGTTTTCCCAGGTGACCAAAGAGTATTCTTAAATAGTACTTGGTGTTTATGAAGAAAACCGGCGGCTGCAGCCACATGAAAGATCACTGAAACTAATCCATACTCAGTGGCTTGGTTTGCCAAATGACCTCGACAAATCCTCTACGTCACATTATTGGATCATAAATGAGCAAAGGACACCTCCTTCAAAACTCTTATCTCTCTTCCTGCCTGAAGCCACCACCGACCACACTCGCCCTGCCGGGCCTTCTGCCATCCTCTGCAGGGAGGAGTGATTTGTGGCCCGTTTACAAGAAAAACACCATTGTCCGGCCCTGACAACAACAACATCTACACTCCCGTCTCTGGTCAGCTTCCATGGCTTTTCCTGTGAAAGGGCAACCAGGCAGACAGGGCAGGCTCTGTCCATTTATCTTTTCTTTCCAGACAGAGGCTAATAGTCAGACGCGGAAAGGCTCCCCCTGAATTGAATGGGATGAAGCACAAATCTAAAATGCGACTGTGCGCAGCCAGTCTTGAAATGCCTCGCGTGGCATTCAAATAAGATTTAAATAGGGTGGAAGGAGGTAAGCTGTTCTGGAATGGTAAACACATTCCGCCAATATCTACTGCTCTTTCGTGGGCTATATAAAGGAATACACATTTTTACCTCAGGTAAAGAGCCATGGGCTTGGGTTCAAAGCAAGAGTAAAGAGAGTTGGCTGTGTGCACCGGAGTGGTTTGGATGGTATCAGGAAACAGTTGGCCAACCCAGGGTGGCCGGTTTGGATCGCTCTGCTGGCTGATAAACACAGCACACGGGCTCTCAGTGGTCAGCGCCGTCACCTCACAGCGAAGGAAAGCCTTGAATATAGATCCGAGACCCTAGAGTTGTTTTGGGTTTTTTTTGGGGTCGGAACCGCATTCTGGTTTCCTTGTGGGGATAATGCAAGAACAGTAGAGGAACTCCTGTCGTGGTCTGGGCCTCAGAATGGCAGTTGGACCTAGTGTTGGTGTCTTCCATAAAAAGGTTAAAGCTGGATACATATAAAGCATAACATTTTAGATAAATAATAAACATTTAAAGAATAAAAAATCGAATTTTTTGTGTTTATTTAAGATGAAAAATATATATTTAGTTGATTTTAAAAAAACAACTACGTCTTTGTCTTTTTAAGATCCCGCGTGTTATGAATTGTAAATTTTTTTTTTTCTTAAAATCCTTTTTACTATCACTGTCCCATAAGAGGCACAGTTGGTTGGGGTAGGCGTCGATTGTTGAGAATAGAATCAGAGACATGTGTCGTGATGTGCAGCCGTGCGTTGATAGCTGGCAGGGGAAAGTGGGCAGGTTTTGGTCACAAGCTGACCATCTGCTTTGTTCCCCATTTATTATCTTTGCATCAAATGACACAAACGGGACCGTAGCTGCCGCGGAAAGCAAATACCTTAGAGTTCCCGGGAGCTGTAAATCAATTTGAGTGTGTGGGTAAAAATATTTGATGAGTGAGCCTTACACTTAGAGGCCTGGAGGAAAACGTGCACACGCACAGCAAATCATTCACGATGGCCTGTCGGGCCGAATGAGGTCAAGACCTAGTGTGTTCAATGTTAGGTCTGATGTGAATAAGCGTAAGGGACGAAAGCTGCTGAGAAACCGCAAAACGATGAATTCTAATATTCAGAATGTTATCGCAACATAATTGCCTCCTGGTTACTGTCCGCCGGTGTCATCCCATTATTTGTTTGCTGATTTTGGAACGCGTCTCTCTGATGACACGAGTGTTCGCACCTACCGATCCTCTGGGTGATGTCAAGAAAAGTTCAGGGCTGAGCGCATATGTGAAAGCAGTTTTGGCCTCACGCACAGTGTCCGTCCGGCGTTATCAGGAATCAGAAAAAAAAAAAGAAAAAACAGGAAACGCATGGACAAATAATATGTTTGCCTCTCTATTGCACTTTTGCGCATACGGGGCTTAAGGGACACGAATCTTCACTTCTGAATCTGGTTTGCCTCTTACTCTGCTCTCGTGCTCCTCCGGGAACGTGCTCTCCCCACACTGGCCGCACTTTGACACCATGATTGAGGATGAAAAACCACCCCGAATGCATTCAGCTGCGTTCATCAGGCTGAGCAGCTTTACAGAATGTCAGCACGTTGAATTTATTCAAGTGTGACATGAACCCTTTTTATACAACTAACTTATATGTGAAGAAATAGGTAGCCCAGCCATTTATGTAAAAAAAACAAAAAACATACCTACATAACAAACTCCAAGCAGCTCCATATTAGACCTTGAAATGTGTGGCTGACTTTCCCCACGAAGCCCCCCCCCCCCCCCCCCCCCCCCCCCCCCCTCTCCTTTTATGCTCCAAGTGTTGCAGTGATGAGATTTTTCCCACCCGTTGTCTAATTAAGGCCAGGCCTAGTGATTGCGCCTCCAGTGAGCTTCACTCATTGGATGCGTCGCGAAACACACAACAGCTGACCGATAATCTGCGTAGTAATACTCGCGCTAGAGCAATAAAAAAAAAAAAAAAAAAGAGCCACAAATCAATACGACTCTGACTGTGACTATCGACTGTTGCGTGTCGGCCGATAAACATGTCGACCTGGAACGCGGGACTAGTGAAAGGAGCAAAATGAGGATGTATATTGAGAACATCTGGTGTGTGTTTATCTTGTACACGACATTTCATTTTTTTTTTTTTTTTTGGATGAGAATGTGGAGAGCCAAACGGAGCAGAGTGGGAATCTGTGCATCCAGGGCAGGTCTTCACAAAACAAAAGCTGAGCCGTTAAAAGCCTAAACCTCTGCCCCCCACCCCACCCACCCCACAGACACAGCCAAATCAGTTCTCTGCAAATAATGGCATGTGAAATCCAATTCACTGGAATGGAAGCTGTGCACGTCGTCTTCACTGCGACATTTCCCTGTTAGCCTTATTCATCGGGGACGCACAGAGTCCACACCCCGTCCCTGAGATCGGGAATCTCCAGGCCTCGGTGGAAATGCACACTAGCCACAGCCAAAGGCAGCAGGAATTCCACCGACACTGATAGCATTCACAGACAATGGGAAAAGGACCGGGAGTGGGAGGGTGCGTTTTTGGGCCCCAGAGGCCGAAAGGAAAAAAAAATGGTGATGTGCGGCTGTGTGTTTGTGCGTACCTTGCTGTCCAGCTTTTTCATGGTGACGAGGTCCAGGGACTTGAGCGAGTGTCCGGTCGGGGCGATGAAATAAAGGCAGATGTGGATCCTGGTGTCGTGGTAGTTGAAGAGCGAGCGCTTGATCTTCAGCTCCTCCTGGAGATAGTTTTCGAACTGGGTGTCGATGTAGTCCACGATGGGCTTGTAACTGTGGACGCACGCAGCCAAAAGGGGAAACAATCGGGAGTTATGCGTTGGGGGGGGACAAGACACTCCGAGACGTTTTTTTTTTGTAACTGTGCGACGTGATTCAATGCCAAGAAATCTCAGCTTAATGTTGCACAGCTGAGTGCTGCGAGAAATGTATGTTGGGCTTACGGGCGCCTGGTTGAAACAAATCACAGGGGCTTGCAAAACATCCTGTCCTCTCTCACAGGGCTGTAATAATCTATGAGGCCTATGCCATCAAAACTAAGTCAATCGGAAATGATGCATAAGCAGGACGAGACGCTTTCTTACGAGCATTTAGGCAGAGACTTGTTTTTTTTTTTTGTTTTTTTTTTTATATCAACTCTTGACATGAACCAGAAGGTGAAGAGAGTAAAATCTTTCACACACGACGGCAACCATTTTTTGAAGCTCAATAATGATTCTGCCGAGATAATGTGTGGGCGAGAGGCTTTACAAAATCAGTCACTATCTGCTCTAGCTACCCTGTGGGGAGATCGGCGGGGGAAAAAAAACGCTTCGATTCCCGACCTGCGTGCCACTCTGCGCTACTTTGTCTGTCCCTGCTACAGCGGGAACACCAGAGAATGAAAATAACATCAATAATTACAGAGTTCATGTTGAACGTTTTGTTACAGACATAAATCAGACAGATCTTAGCCCTATATATATATATATAAAAAAAAGTAACTTGTGATGCAAAACAAAATGATTGGATACTTGTAAAATTCTTCTTTTGTTAACCATCCTCATGCGCCATATAGATTATTGAACGATGACCCAAATGAACAACCGCGGATACTTTTCAACGCCACACTCCCACATTCTATTTTACAGCTCGGAGTGAGATTCAAGTCAGAACACATGTGCTCTGTATCCTCGCCGAGAGCCGTGTTTACAGTCATCCGTTCTCCCCCCCCCTTTACATCTATCCTCAATCTACTCTGTGGAATGCGCCGGCTCTGACCTTTTGCGGCTCTCTCTGTGTGCGCGTATACAGTCTGCTGCAGGAGTCCGTCCTCCAGCATGTTGTTTTTATACGGCCGGCTATCAAAGGGCGTGAGAGTGCTGCTCGCTGGCTGGGTCACGACTCGACCGTGCCATTCCACAGCTGAACGTTAAAAAAAAAAATAAAAATCCATTTCCTCTGCATTTCAGTCCAATTCTTTCTATTCTCATCCCCTCGAGAAAAGTGAAAAATGCACAGGGCTCTGGACTGATAATAGTTTGTGTCCGTTTGTCTCATTTGTATCACGATAAGACGATATGGATTGCAATTAAAGAGAAGGGTCGTTTTCTAAGGCAAGAAATGTGCTGGGAGTATCAGATGAATGAATTAAAATGAGTATTGTTTATTGGAATAAATCAAAGCAGGCCTGATGCACTAAATGGCACAACGGTAAATGTGGGCTACATTTCTTTCATTGACTTACCTGACATTAAGACTTGCTTTCCCGAATCACTTTCTAAACAGGATTTTTTTTTTTTTTTCCCCCACTGGACTGACCTGTCGTCTTTGTTGATCTGATCGCCGAAGCCAACCGTGTCCACAATCGTCAGCTTGAGGTGGACGTTGCTTTCGAGCAGGTCGTAGGTTCGCGGCCGCAGATACACGCCATTCTGGTAATGGCTGGCCTCTTCGTTCTCGAACATGGTGTTGAAAAGTGTGTTCATTAACGTCGACTTGCCGATTCCAGTTTCCCCTGAGGACGGTGGGAACCGAGGGAGACACAAGAGAGAAAGAACGGGTTAAATAACTCGGGCCCCGGGGATGGAATTTGGTCTTTTGCGCGTGTTCTTTTTATTTTTTTTACTGCAACACCTGGGAGACCTCTGCATTTCTCTCAGGTCAGGCGAAACATTATTGTGGGGAAAACAGAACGAGAAATGGCACAGTATTTCTGCCGCTTCTCTCCCACACACACACTGCACACAGGCTGCCGTTTGGTACTCACCTACACAGAGAATGTTAAAACAGAATCCCTGTGTGACCGATTTACTGACGAGTTGGTCAGGAAGGCTGTCAAATCCAACATGGCCACCCAAACTCAGGTTCCGCTTCTCTTCGTTCTGAGGGACACAAACAAAACACGACGGTAAGGAAAAAAAAAATAAAAAAAAAGAAGAGTCTGGCTGCATGCGAGTAAAAACACAGCAGGAGAAGACATTAGACGGAGGTAGGAAAAGCCGGGTGGTACAGAGGCTGGAGCCTTCACATTCCTATGCAAATGAACACGCAGACAGATGTAAAACCCATCGTCAGCTAACGTTGTTGAGTGAGGCATCATGGTGTGAGGATGAGTTTTAAACAACAACAAGCCTTCACAACCGTGAGCAGCTGAAGATAGTTTTTGTGAAACAACCATAGGGATGAACAGATTCAGCGACTCCAAACGCAGTATGGGCAGTGTCTTCATTTGGGAATAAAAGTCATTTATAATGTTCTGATATGAAGTTCTGCAGATGTTTTATTTTATTTATTTTATCAACATTCCAATGCTACTCTTTTTTTTCTATTTTTTTTTACTTTAGCAGTGACGGTTCGTGTAAATACATGATGCAAGACCGTCCATTTTTATTCGAACCCCTCGAACATCACATTTTCCAAAACAAACAAACACAGAGCAGCACTCAAAACAAAAAATTCCCTTCAATTACCAGAGCTACGGTAGATGATTGCAAAGAATGTGCACCGTAGATCTGCATTTGGGGGGGGAAAGCATCCCGACTACCGATCCACAACAAAGCAGAGACACACGGACGCTTCTGGTGTGTAAGTGTTTTCAACTTTGATCTCCCTTATCTAACGCACCTTGACTGAAGCACAGTCGGTAAGAAGAGAGTGTGTTAGAACTGTAGAGGGAGGGGGACGGCACCTTGAGATGAATGGGGCCACCCGAGCTCGTCTGGCTCGGCCACGAAGGAGTGCATATTTGAAGGCTGATGTCAGCGAGCAGCAGGCAGCCTGAGAGCAGAGCGGAGCTGAACGCAGCCTGACGGGAGCAGGAAGGCTCAGAATACAAGGATGAGCACTGTGTGTCAGATATGTATGCGTATATATATATATATATATATTATGCATGCATGTGCAAGCATGAAAAGGGGGGGGGTGGAGAGCTTAACATGTCAGGGAACAGGGCTGAAGTAATCTGAGCTGAGCTGACCTAGGCAATACTGAGCTGAGCAGCAGTGCATGGTGGGAGTTAATTACGCTACATCCCGACACATATTCACACATACACTCGTGTGCGTGATGGAAAATGTCCACGAGAGATGCTTAAAATGAGGGTTAAACCTCAAACTCAACAGGTTCATCAGCGCTGACACACTTGGAGTTGTGCGCTTGCAGAGGTGGCACTTCCAATTTGTAACGACATCTAGCTGTTGTTCCCTTACCTGCCGAGTACACGTATTTTACGGAGGTCCGCAGGGACGAGGAAGGGGCACGCTTGGTGTGTTACTCACTGCTAAACGGAAGATATTTGGATGGAGGGCTGAGAGAGGGAGGGTGTGGCCTCTGGCAAAGTGCCCGGGGGGAAAAAAAAACAAAAAAAAACTTGTGCAATGATTCTCAAGTTCGCTAAGGAGCGACAAAGGAGAAGCTGACAAGTTGTATTTGCTTTTTCTTTTTATCCTGGAAAAGATAAATAAATCAAAGCGTCCCTGCACACTGATCTTCGACACTCGGTTTGGACACTCCGGTTTCACATGCACACAGTTGGTGGCGGGGCTTTCTTGCTGAAGGGCAATTGTTATGTCTCATGCTACAAGTCTGGGAATTTACATTTGAGGTCATATGCTCACTGCATGTAGCCTACTACAAAACCCTTTTGGTATTAACCGGGGGGGGGGGCAGCTCATGTCATATATTCAGCCTTAAAGAGCACAGACTGCGTAAACCGTGTTTCTGTTCTGTCCAAACAAACCCAACCACAATGAGGAAAGAGATTCAGAAATGGAACAAAGATCCTTATTCATGAGTGGCTCGCGAGTTGACCTCGGACACTAACGAGTTGTCGGTGGCGCATCATTTGGTGTGAGAATGTGAAACACGAGAGGCAGATGGGCCTGTGCGGCCCGGCGAAAAGAGCAGACTGGCCGACAGTGTTATCGTTTAAGGTCCAGACGGAGAAGGGCCGCGGACGCGGACACAGCCGCCCGACGCTGTGACTTCACTGACTGAACGCGCGAGTGTTTGGTGTTTGGTTCGGTGGTCGAGGACCCACTCGGATCCTTCACTGGATTCACAGTCTGAATATACTATATATTGTGTCTGCTTATTGAGGTATACCTGTGGCATTTGATGCGAAATAACATAAGGACCTGGGCTGGTGCATCTACCTATATGTGAATATCTGTTCATTCTAATTACTCAGCGAGCAGTGGTGTTACCGTGACGCATACATTTACAAAATAAATGTACAAAATCTTGACCCATAGGGCAAATAAAGGCCTTTCCATCTTTCATCAACAATGAAACAAACATCACAGGCTTTCTCCGTCTCCAAGACATGTCACCGCTCATCTGCAAATACGGGACGCATAACCAACAGAGAGGAGCAATTAGAGGAACCGGTGAGGAGTGTGCCTGCCCATCTCCCCGAGCTGGTTCACAGAGGAGAAGTGCAGCAGCATGAATTATGACAGGAACGAAAAGCTCCTGACTAACAGCCCCCGAGTGAAGAAACAACACCGTCCCCAGGCCACTGTATCACCAGACCAACAGGAAATGGCTGCACTGGGCCAAATGAGTCACGGCTCGCGTGAGGGCTCCTACACCGTGTTTTGCATTTGTAGCTAAAAGGCCTAGATTTTATTTTTACTTTATTTTTTATTTTTTTATGCAGGACACAGTTTTGACAAGCAACAGAAGACAACGCACAGATGTAAATAACACAGTTAATAAGGGCAAAATTCCATTTAGCAGCCTCGGTTTTCTGGGTCCTGTTATTGCACATGACCTAATATCAAGACAAGGGTATATACAATGCAAACTGATATGAGGCGATCAAACCAGTTATTGATAAGACACAGCCTGGTCATGGTTAAGCCGTTTAGTAGCTTTACTTTTAGCATGTAGATGGTACTCCCACTGCTCAGTGAACATTTCATGTCGGCTGTCACCGTAGACTGGTCAGGAACCGGCTACAATTATTGTTTAATTTTTACCATGGGTTAATATTTCTGAATAAAGCATGAAGGGTTTTATCTGTCAAATTCCAGGCATGTCACTATTTCCACGTTATTATTTCCTATATTCACGTTGAGACTACGGTATGCCTCTCCGGCCCCAGAAGGATCATTTTGCCATGGATGCAGTGGGCTGCATTTTTTTTGGCCCGTATTTGTTTACATTTTGGCATACTGACACCGTTAATTAAAGCATGCCGTGTAACCATTGATGCACGGACCGGGTTTACCAAAACGTTCATCCGAGGCATCTCAAACTTCAAACACACAAACTCAGAAGGCGCCCAGCTGTGAATCTTTCCAGAGGGGTTCAATAAATACATCGTGTGACACAGATTCAAGCCGACATGACGGAGAGCCACCCATAACAAACATCACCGCGTGAAGGAGAAACTTTTTTTTAATTTTTATTCTCCACTCATTTATGCCATCCGTCACCACTGTTTTCTGTCCATCACTTCTTCAGCTTCCCTCTCACCTCCCCATCTGACTCGTGTCTGACCTGCGTTTGCAGCTCCTGTCCACCTCGCTGAGCCTCCACCTGACAGACGTCGACACACACACACACACACACACACTGTTGCGACGCTTGTGTAGGGGAGGGGATACACACAGACGGGGAGGCTTCAAATATTTACAACAACTTGAGGGTGCACTTTGTGTGGCACTGGTTTGCTCTAAACGTTCTCCCATTCAACTTTAAAGAGGCCAAATCAAATGCCAGGCAGTGCTCCATATTTTCACGAGATTTTATTTTTTATTTATTTTTTTATCACTTAACTGGGCTTTTCCTCTTGCAAAATATATTATTTATAGCTTTTAGATTAGTAGATACTGTAAATATACACTGACACAATTGTAAAGACAATAGAAAAGTGCACACACACCACAGTAATGGCACTGACTTGACTGTGACGTGAATGGACAGCAGAATAAAATGCAACAGAGACATGTATAAGAAATGGACATCGAGCTAAGCTGAGTGATGAGGACAAACCTGATGAGGAGCATAGGTTACTTGCCATAAGCAAAACAATTTGTGTCACAAATGTTGGTTAGTCGGGGGCACTGTGAGAGGAAGAGACCGCGTGGTTACCTCAGTGTTAAAAGCACATGTACTCGCAGTACTTCCTGAACAGCAGTGGTCATGCAGATAAATGAAACTATAATTGGTAAGATGTCTTCGCATTATTTTCTCTTCACAGCCTGTGTGTTACTGAAGCCGTTCTCCTGCTGCCTGATGCTCTGTTAGTGGAGTTGTAATGGTAAAGAATGTAGACATTTGAGACAACGTGCGCAAAGGAATCCACAGGCACTGATTGGAATGATGTATACAAACAAGTTAGCTCTGATTTTTGTCTAATCAAATGCAGTGTCTTTGTTTAGTCTCACTGTTACGCACAACAGTTGCGCGGCCACATTTCAGCAGTTTTTCCCTTATCTAGCGTGTGTGTGTGTGTGTGTGTGTCCGACACGGAAGACAAAATAATTGAGTGAGACACACAGGAGCAGAGACAGGAACCATTTCACAAGTACAGCACACCTTATCTTTACAGGGCCTTAAAGATGATACCGTTTCTTTACAACCTCTGAGCTGGAAAATTTGAAAAAGAAGGATTCAAAAGCCACAAACTGTAAATCTTGACGGATTAGGGCTAAAACTTGCAAGAATCTGGACAACGCTTCACTGTCGCCTGCATCTGCAGTTTTCATACACGCCAAGGAAGATGAAAAGCGTTCTTGTTTCAAGGTCTGAACTAGTAGCGCACATTTCGGAATACTGTGGCAAAAGACAACATGATGGCGGGGCACCTGATTTAATCACAGACTGGCCACTTGGGAAAATGTTGATCATAGTAAAGAGCACATCACGTTTCCATGAAAGTAATCTTGTGCACCAAAGGGGTACCGACTAACATCTGACATATACACGAGCTATACGTGACTCAAAAACGCATGGGAATGCAGCGCTGGCATGTTGCCATGTAACTTACCTTATTCTAAAAACAAACTCGCATGCCGTTAAGACCTCAAAACAAAGGCTACAGCCACAACATCCTCATGCAGATTTTGTCAAGTCGGTTTGAAAAGCTATTTTAATCTCGGAGCATTGCAGTTCTGAGCTCAAAATTGGTCTTTGAGGAAACTTAAACCGAGGCTTTAGATGGATATTGACTCATCACCACAGGCTGCAGTTCGGCTGTCATTATTCATCTGCCTGTACCGGATTTCACGAACACGCCTCCGGGCAATTCTGGCCCTCATGTTCTAAGTACAGCAAACATCGTATAGGCACACGAGCCAGTAGGGCTGACCTGATCACCATGCACGTGAACAACGTGGGAGAAGCACTGGCTAAGGTTAGAGGTTCAAAATAAAGTGATTTATGTCCAAGAATTTGCAAAATAATAATCATCCTTACTACTGATTCATTCGAAAAGATGCAACTGTGTGAATAATGAATTCGCAAGTTCGAATCACACTCTGCGCAAGCAAACTAACTCTTTAACCGTACGTGCCATTCCACATATTCCCCTTTGAGCACTTTATGAAGCTAATTCAATTTTATGCATGCGAGCCTCATGGGAGAGACAATACACTTCAGGGTCAGTAAGCACTCTACACTACATGTTAAATATGTTGCAGGCCATTTCGCTACGTAACGATTCAAACAGGCAGCCTTCCTTTTCATGCTACACGCTCTTGACTGCAATCGGGGGTTGAAAAAACAAAACAAAGCAATAGAGTTTGATGGGCTACATTGATCACTGCTCTGACCTAAAAAGTAATCCCGGGGGCCACAGCTTCCATTGAATGGGATTGATGCGGGCCAACACTGCAACCCACCACACCTATCAATAAGCAACACATAATTAACAGCGTGCCCTTTACACAAAGGGCCCGGCACCCTTTCGAGTTTGTTCAATATGGTCTCACTTAGTTCCGAAAGTTAGACAGGAAGTCAGACTGTCGGGCAACTATGCTGCTCCTAACACTGGCCTGTTTCAATGCATTCTCAGCATTTGTTCTCATTAATCAAGGCTAAGATTTTTTTAATCGCAAAAAGAGACATTTCATTAAAAAAAAAAAAACTTTGGCCTGCAGTATCTCCTGCACTTGGGCACTTGGAAATGTCAACTGTGCAATATCCCCTGCACGCCCCCCCCCGCCTTCTTTTTTGTGTCCTTTCCTTTCCTTTCCTCGTAGACATGTGTTGCACCAAGAACTTGAAGGAGTGGCCTGGAGTGTGTTCTTAATCTCTTTATCCCCACAGCTCAGTGATGCTTAATGTCCAATTCCCCACCACCAGGATCTCTTCAGGCATCTGCCAAAAAAAGTTAATCACCCTCTTGAAATCTCCTCCCGTGCATGTGCCTTGTAACTATAAAATTGCGCTTTCCGTGACACAGGCTTTGTTGTGTGACCGTTTGTGGAATTCTTGACAAGGAGTTGGCTCTTTCGATGTGTTATACCTGTTTCCTTTAGTTTGTATTGCATCACAATGCTGTTCACACATCACTGACAACAGGGCTTCTCACTATTAAACGAATGCAAGATGCATGCATTCCATTCACATCCAACAGTGTGCCCCAGCCTACTGCTGTGTATGTGTGAATGCACTTCACACAAAAAATACGGCAGATTTGCAGCCTCGGTGTGTTAAGCATGTGGTGGGAAATGGTCTTGAGGAGTAAAAAAAAAAAAAACTAAGTGAGTGTTCAAAAGTTCAATGTTGCGCCCCTGAAATGTAAATGAAACCCCATGTCAAAACACATTATGACCATGACCCAGTCACAAGTAACAACCCTGTATTGGTGTTCTACACAACACTTGCTAACACCATTGAATGGAGACAAGATCCAATCCTATTGTGTGTCCGCCCGCCACATAACCACTGCAGATGGTAACGTGCATTTGTAGAATGTGTTGTGAGACGTCAAGAGTTTAACGGAGCCACAAGCTACACCCCTGTGTTTCCAGGAACGCACACATGTTTACAATAACGAGATTAAACGGCGCATGGCACAACGTTACGGCAGTCCCCAATAGCAGCGTTGTGTTGATTTTTGTCTTCGCAGAGAGAGTGACACGATCCCAGAAATCAGTCCAGAGCTGAGCCCACATTACAGGTTTCAGAGGTCCGTTTAGCTACATACCACCACCTCCCTAGACATACACACACCCACAGTAGCTAACACCCAGACTTTTACTCATCCCAGCCGAGCTGCATTTCGCTTTAGAACATAAAATAAAGATGGGAAAAAAATGTGAAGAGAAGAGAGGTGTCCGTCCACTCACCGAAAACACGTCTACGTCCGTGGCAGCCATGGTGCGGAATGGTCGGTGTCGCTGTGCCGAACAGAGCGAGCTGAGGTCGAAAGGGAGCAGCCCTGGTCTCTCCGTGTGAGCCCGCTGAACTACTGACACACACACACACTGCGCGCGCACACACACACACCGCAGAGACACACAGCGGAGACACACTCCAGAGGGACACACAAACACTGGGACGCAAGGCGGAAGCGAGCTGAAGCTACCAGCTAGCGCAAGGGGGGCTGGACAAGAGGACTCCCTGATACTCCTACTTCTCTTTCGTTCGCCTCGACCGCAGACTTTAGAATGATTTCATTTTGTCCCCTTTTAACCCAGACTGGAAATCAAAATAAGAAGACGAATGTTTTTGCTATTTATTTTAATTAGATAAAATATATATACAATAGAAATAAGTTACCGACAACGGTTAGAGGTTGGAGATGCTCCAGTTTAACTCATAGCATATTTAGATATCTTTTTGGCATTTATTTAAAAAGTTTTCCTTTTCATTAATATTATTAATAAATCAGAAATGCCTGTTAAATAAATAATATATGTTCTTAATGAGGGCCTGATTAAAGTCGCCTGGAAGTATTACCCTGCGAATTACCGACTATTAGATTCGGTCACTAAGGCGGAGTGAGTCATCTTGACGTTGTGATGACGTCTCTGAGTTCCAACATGGCGGCGCAGTGGGTGCAGGAATGTCATCCTGCTCTCTGTGCGTGTCAGGACAGGATGTGTCTGTGTCAGGACATTGATTTTACTACGGTGTTACACAGCCAATCACAGCAAACCATATTATTATTATTACTATTGATGTTTCTACTTCCCTCTCACTGTAAAATCAATGTTAATGTACCGTTTCTTTCCCGCCTTAGTGTTACACTGGCATCCAGTTTATATATAGCACTTTTAATAGCAATAGCACTTTTAGGCCTTTTTGGTGGAGATATTGATCAAACTTTGTTGCGAGAACAGTCACGAACTACCTAAATTTAGTCGGTTTAGAAGTTTAAATAATGGAACAAAGCCAAACAAAGTTAACTTAGTAATAACGTTGTTAAAGAAACCATATTCCCATACAGACACAATAGGGGGAAAGATACGAACACACACTCACACTGACATATTTTTTTATTAATAGTTTTATAGTAGCGTCCATGTTTGTGTGTGCATGATGATCTATGTATAATAAATGAATAGAAAAAGACATTGTATTACAAAGTATTTATCGTCGATTACCTGTGCTTGCCCCCCTGAAAGGCAATAATAGTAACCACTGTGTTTGTGTAGTAAAAGAAAAACAATTTAAGAGAATGAAAAGAAGTAAAAAAGAAACCAGAGTCAGAAAAGAAAACACATTTTAAACCCTATGGTCTTCAAGTTACAAATCTATAAGTGCCAAGTCACCGTCCCTTTGCGAAACATTTGCATATTTTATTCAAATAGTTTCCACGTCTGCGCGTCTCCCAGAAAACCACTCCTCCAGGTGGGGAGGAGAGGAGAGAGCGGCCAGGTGAGGGCCCCCGGAACACCGGACATACGATCAGACAGGAGACAGTGAGGCGGCCGGAGCTGGGCGTTTTTGGTTTGTTTGTTTGTTTCACCTTAAAGCCTCGATAGAGTAAATAATGTCTCTGACGCAGGAATCCGTCCTGTCCTGGCTGATCGCGGAGCGCGGCCGGGTGAAGAAGTCCGACCTAGTGGCCAAGTTTAAATCCTCCGTGGACTGCGTCGACCCCGCAGAGAAGGAGCGCAACCGGGAGCTTTTCAAGACGTTCGTCAACAACGTGGCCGTCGTCCGAGAAGTCGACGGCGTCCGATATGTGGTCGTCAAGAAAGTGTACCAGCATTTGCTGGAAGGTGCCCGGGCCGAGGCCGAGGGGAGGACCGAGGAGAGGACCGGCACAGGTGAGCGCCAGAGTCCCGGCTCCGCGGGGACGGGAGCGCACGGATCAGCCGGTGATCCGCCGCCTGATCCGGATCAGGCAAGTGAGAGCAGTGAAAGTCGTGAAAATCCCACCGAACTGGTGTCTGTTATACAGCTGGCCCTGCAGAGGAGCAAATACTCAGACTTCAGGCTGAGGAGGATGCTGAACTTTGAGGTCCAGGGGCGGGACACCAGCGGAGGCCATCCGTCACCCCGGGGTGAGGTGAATGAGCCCTGGGCGGCCGAGAGCAAACCTTTCGCTCTGCCCCTCAGAGTGCCCCCCTGCGCCACCCGGGTGGAGGTCTGCAAACTTAAACCGGACTCCAGTGACCCTAATGCGAGTCCTAAACTGGACGCTTTCAGGTACAAGAGGAGACCCCCGTCGGCGGAGGAGAGGGCGGGCGGCTGCTCCCCTCAGCCGAGGAGGGCGGTGAAGAGCACCAAGGCCTCCGAGGACACCAGGATGTCCTCCTCGGTTCCCCTGGAGCAGGCGGAGCACGAGTGGCTGGTCAAGTGCTCCACCGGCCATTGGAACCAGGTCTACGGGCTGCTGCTGAGAGACAGTCAGCTGGCGGACAGGAGGGACTTCATGTCCGGGTTCACCGCCCTGCACTGGGCAGCCAAGTGTGGAAACAGCGAGATGCTGATGAAGATTATTGACCTGTCCGAGCGGGATGGGGTGGACCTCGACATCAACGCAAAATCGCACGGCGGTTACACGCCTTTGCACATCGCCGCCCTGCACGACCAGGGGTACGTCATGGCCACGCTGGTGGGGGAGTACGGCGCCGACGTGAGCATCAGGGACAACAGTGGGAAGAAGGCCTGCCACTACCTGCACAAAGGCATTTCTCCCACGCTCAGAGAGATGCTGGGTGGGCCCCAGGCCCAGCAGGCTCCGGAACGGGCCGTCCCGCAGGAGAGAGAGGAGCCGGAGATCTTCCCAGATATCACCAAGGGTCTGCATTCTATAAGCCGCCTCTTCCAGCCCAACGTGACAGGTCTGAGGAAGAAGCACAAGCAAAGGCCGGGATTTTACTCCCTGAGCGACCCCGACCCCAGCGTGGACAGAGAGGACGGCGGCAGCAGCAGCTTCAGACAAAGAGTTGTATCAGATGCTTTTATGTGAAGAAATCATTTGTTCTGGTTTTATTTCCCCACAGGGAAAATCTTAAAAAGAACTCGAGTGACATACCAAAAGAAAGACTGAAAAAAAAGACTTCAGCTAATGGAGAGGTCATTCACTCTTGAGTTTTCGTTTTTCCGTTTTACGGGAGGCTCCCTGGATGAGTTGTGACCTGTATTTACAGCTGTGAATCAGGCAGAAAATATTACAGCGGGTCCTGTGAGTGGTTTCATTTTCACCATCGCCCAATGTCTCCTGAAGGCATCGTCCTTCCGGTCTGTCTTCCTGCTGATTTTATTTTATAGAGATGTAACATGTTTAAACATCTTTACTGCAGAATTTCCGATCTGACAAATGCACTGCACCATGCACTAAAACCAGTAGGTAGCAGCACAGGTGAGGATATGTATTTCATCCACTAAAATAACAATCCATTGTCTGCTGTGCAATATGTTTCCGTTTACTGACTGCAGACTTTTCACACATTTTGCAGTGTTTATTCATGAATTGTTGGATTTCTTTTTTAAATGTACGTTTTCCCTCAAACTAAGATTGCTTAATCTATTTTTGACCTTACAAATGAAATGAAATGAAATGAATCGGTAAGAAAGGAAACCGACCAACCGAACGAAGGCTTTTTGTTCTTGATTAAACTTGACGAATCGAGCCTCGAAGGTGCCTTCATCTCTGAGTTAAAATTGGACCGCAAGGGATCGCCCGCTCGCGTTCCACAGGATGCAAAATAAAACAAGAAGTGAGGTTGGGTTGACTTACAGGGAGGGGGGGGAATTGCAACATAATTAATTATTAATATTAATGAAGAAATAAGAGTAGAAATCATTTCAATATTTGTGCCTCTGAGGAGGCATTTAACAAACTCTCCTCAGCAGTTCACTCCGCAACAGATACATTATTGAACATTGTGAAGGAGAAGTGAACGGCCACTGAAATACCCTGGAAGAAAAAACGTACAACAATGTTTAGGCAGAGGCTGTATTATTCATCAAGGTGTGTGCAGCGGCTTCATAATGAATCACACTTCCTGTGCTTGTCAAAAGTCGACAAACCCTGGCTCGAATCCGTCGTCTGGCTGGTTGAGACATCTGTGCATCAGCCGTGAGGAGCAGCCATCGCTGTTATTGTGCGCTTACACGCGTTCAGATGTGTGATGGGGCGTTTTCTTCACGGCCCGGCTGCAACGCAAAGACGAGATGCGACGGAATGAGGGGAGCAGCGTTCATCTGTAGAGCTGAACTCCCTGCCGCGCGTTCCCCGTCTGTCCCGGTTCATCTTCCTCAACAGGATGTGACTGAGCGTCATCAGCGGGGACAAGATGACAGTTGCAGAAATAGCAGTATTAGGTAATGGAATTTGCGGCCCCCAGGGTCATCCCCCCCCCCCCCTAATGTGCATCTGTTCGCGTTACTACCATGTCACATCCCCGGCAGCATTAATTGTCTTGATGTCAAGACGGATGTTTCGTCTCCAAGCCGCTGGCTTTTAATGAACCAAATGTTCTTTTCTGCTGCTGTGAGAGCCGAGGCCAACACGTGGTCCGAGACACCAGCCAGACCCAAATCCTTGACGTAAAAAAAAAGGCAGCATCACCATAGAGCTGTTTGCCAATGTCCGTTCGCCAGGATCCGCTCACTCGGGGGAATGGACACACTCCGGCCTAATGCCTGTAAAGTGAAATTGGTGAGTCCTGAATAGTCCTCCTGTTGTCCTCAAAAGACCACATGACCTCTTATCTACTCAACTGCTACAACATCTGTCTTTACAAGGCTCAGCGTGTCCAGTGTTTGGCAAATCCGGTCACGTGCTTATTTGTCACGGGGCAGGGTATTATAAACACCTCTGTCATTAGTTCAGTGCAACACAACCACCAAACAATGACCTCATTTTAGTAGCGCACTTATGACAGGTTTCAGAATGGCCGTGTGTGATGGGACTGGAATGCATTTCGTCGTAAACTATTATCCAACCTGTGTGTGTCGGGGGGGGCCTTGAACTGGAGTGGCGCTCCAATAAAAACATCTGCTGTGAAGAAGAGGCAACAGATCAAGACGGCATGTGGCGGACACACACACACACGCACACACAGTATGTGTGTGTGATGATAAGGTTCGGAGGACGAGCGGTGAGGTCAGAGTTCAGGCGGAGACGTGAGCTTTGGAGCCACTAATCACAGCTGAGTCACCACGCGGTACACAACAGTGCGCACAGGACGCTTGAGTGTGGAAAAATATTCTTTGAAACAAATAGTAGTGGATAGAGTGCTTCAGAATTAAAATGCAGACGGGGCCGAGTGATTGAGTGGGAGTTGCTGTTTTTTTGTTTTTTTTTTCTCCAGGGGCAGTGTGTTTCTGTGCCTACAGGGGGCAGAGACGAACTAGGAGACACCCGTCCGAAGCTGGAAGGCCTCAACTACCGAGGAAACACCGGCAGGAAAGATACAAACAAATGGGAAACCTAAGAATGAGAGGGAGAGCTTAATTTATTCACAATATGACAAAGATCCCGGAATTTACAACTCCAAACAGGCAAAAAGACACAACTCGCACTCTCAGCAGAAAACAGCCGCGAAATACAACAGGAAAAAAAAAGAAAAAAGAAGTGGATCCAGAAGTGTCTCTGCTCTCAGTACTCAGCGACGCATACCTTTCCTTGTGGCGTTTAAAAAAGGATTCTGTTATGATCAACGTCGCACGCCTGCAGAATCGGAAACAAAATACCCCTAACTAAACAAATATAAATCGGCCCACTTTTCCAACGACCTTTGTTGCCGTACGCGCGTACGACATCAACTGGAAGGAGTTTATTATCCGTGTGCTGCTCCTTTTGTGGGAGTATTTTCCTCCCATTCTCACCCAGTCTTCGTTTCGCTCTCCAAAATCTGGCTCTTCTGCATGCTTTCGGAATTCCAGCACGCTGCAGGCAACGACACAAAAGTCTTTCTAAACCCCCGGCCCTGCGTCAGCACAAAGGCCAAAACAAACATACATTTGTTAAGCAAACGGAGGGACAGAGTCGTAAATCTCCAGAGAAATGTTTTGGGGGGGTGGAGGGGGTAAAACTGTTGAGCAAAAACATGCAAAGACCTCTAAGGGTACCTCTGCTCTCTGTGGGAAAACCTGCTTTTAGTTTTTTTTTTTTTCCAACTCGCCCACTTGTTCAACACTTGTTGTGAGTCAATAAATATACTCAACAGTCAACCCATACACTGGATCATTTAAATAATTTTGATAATTTTATGACTTCGAAGGAGTTTAGTTGAAAACTAAGACAGCAAACACAAATAGATGCAGACCCAGGTACAAAATCAAGACATTTGCAGTCCTAAACACACACACACACACACACACACATTTGCTGCACAGTTCAACTCTTGCTTTAACAACTCTCTCAAGAGTATGGGTGAAGATGCAGAACAATCAAAACGAATTAAAAATATTAGCCAGAGATCAAAGATGCCATGACAAGATGCACGATTCTTTTGTGGGGAAGGGGATTCGATAGGTGTGCCTAAAATCGGGCTACGCTGTGGAGGTAGTGTAAAAAAACAAAAAAACAAAAAAAAATTAAAAAAACACGTAGTGTAAGATTGTGGAATTTTGATTTAAACGTTTTTTTTTTGTTTCAAGTATCATGCGTCACTACAGTGACAAAGGGACACGGGGAGGAAAGGACAGAATTGACGCTTGGTTAAAAACAGCTTTAAAGAGGTTTAACACCCCCGCGTGAGAAATTGGTCCGACAAGAAATCACCAAAACGTAACAACATGAAGTATGACATAAGTTGTACAAGTACTAGTACAGAATCCTCATTGTTGCCGCGTGTGCGCTTTTTTCATTGGACATAAGTCCAATATTCCTATTTAAAATGAATGTCAAATAAAATAAGTAAAAACTAAAAATATTGTTGAACTGGATGGAGTGAGATTTTTACTTGAAATCTTTTTTTGAAAATATCTGATTTGAAGAAATGTGCATTTATGGATCATTATTACAAAGTGCTTTTTTTTTTTTCCATTCACCTTTTTTTTGGTTTTTAGTGCCTTCATTTGAAACATCTTCTACATCTATCTACCTTTATCTACATTTTTACTAACATGATACAGTACACGGAACCCCCCCCCCCCTCTCAGGCCACTCTTTCGCTGAAGCCCCTATACAATCTTAAAGCTTATGATAGTGTCCACAGGTGCAGATACGGGGCGGGAGCACTACCGTCGGCATGAAAACGAGGACAGTCACTGCATTGCTAACGGGGGACAGCAAAGTTTCCACACAGCCGCTCTCAAGGGAAAAATGTTCCAGGGCAACCAAATACCAAGGCATGCAGAAGAGGTTGCTCTTTCTGCTGTTTGAAAGTCGCGAGAAACACGTACGACAGGGCACGATGCACACTGCAGATTGTGCAGACGGAAAGCGGTGTCGGGCGGAAAGTGGGCGAGCCTCCTGGGCTCCCCCGCGGCAGAGGACAGAAAGGCAACGAGCTTCAGCCTCAGCGGCCGTCTCATGTACAGCCTTTAGTTATACGAGGATTCCCCCAGTAGCCCTGACAAACTCCCCGCCCCGCCCCCCATATGGGGCCAAAAGAAAGTCCTGACAGAGGGGCCAAGTGTGGTAGATTTCAGCAGGATCATTTCATATGCCCAGAGTCTGCGTGTGGCAAACACACACCCAACTCTCCACGCATCCCGTTTCAAGGAATGTAAAGAGGGAAAGGACGATCCCAGGGCCTCCCCGCCCCTCACAGACGGAGGCTGTGGGAAAGAGCCTCCAGCTGCTCCTCGCCCAGCCTCTGCTTCTCCTCCAGGTCCTTCTGCTGGATGAGCAGCGACGCCTTGGTCTGGACGAAGCGCCGGTAGTCCCGCAGCTGCTCGGCGGACAGCTGGCGCGAGAGGAAGGCGGAGACCAGGTTCTCTCTGCGGTCCAGGTTATCCTTCAGATCTTTGGCGTCCTCCCTCTGTTTGCACAGCAGACGGTGGCGACTGTCCAGAGATTGCTGAGGAGAGGAAGAATGCGATAAAATCATACCGGGTGTCAGGGCGAAACATTGGGACAAGGAAAAGATGTGCCGTTTCTCCCCGCTCGCAGTATTATGTTCCCCGAAGGTCAATGTGCCGCTCGGATACGACGACAGAATATGAGGAGGAAGGTGAAAATATCGAATCTGAAAGTCAATCTGGTCAGAAAGCTCTGTGTCAGGTTTTTGAGTTAACAGTTTTAGTTTTGACTGAGAGGTAATGTGACTGGAGCTGTAAACTTTGAAGGATCATGTTACACACTGCCACAGGTCGGGAGGTGCAGTCTTTCCTTGTGTCAACAGAGGGCAGGGTAGATACAAATGTCATCGAAACCGGGCCGGAGTTTCGGTGACTCAGTGTAAATACCAGTGTTGCTGATAACAGCAGGAAAACAAACGAGCCTCTAACAAGCCCTAAGTCTGCAACACGCTCAGCCGGGGCTTTTACAGATGGACAAACCAACAAAAGGACCCATTCAAGGGTAAACCCGCCAATCCAATGCATCCATGCGAACATAAAAATATGCTGGGAATACTTGGAGGCATTATCAACTCCCAAGAAAAATGCCACAGAGCTCAAGTGAGCCAGCTCATAATAATCTCAAGAGTCTTAGAAAAGATAAAATAAAGACTGAAATGAATACTCTTTGAATGTAGCCCCGTCAAACCTGCGGGATAGGAATAGTGCGTGTGATCAAGAAAAAAATTTAAAAAAAGTCTGATAAATCTCATGGCTCACACAACATAGATAAGCTAATACCGGACAATTAAACCCCAGGTAAACCTGACAGCATTTTTTGAATTCCACGCAGGATGAAAACCGTGACTTCATTAAAGTTGCCCTTCAACTACCCCCCCCCACCCCCCACCCCCCCGAGTGGCCTGTTTGCCGTTCTAAAGCAAACACAACCAGAGTGTTTCTGAGGACATGGGAGCAGCCGTGCGGCTCTAACACTCTTGGTCGTCCGTTCACTGGAACTAAATGAGCTGCTCTGTGTCGAGATATCTGCAAGGTTAAGTGATCAACCTTAATTATATACCCAGAGGGGCAGCTGCCATTTCCCTTGTTTGCATTAGAGTGTACTTGCAAACAACTTCAGGGGTAAAAGGCAGCACCTTAAAAGGAGATTGTGATACGCCGAGCAGGTATAGTGGCGTTGGAGTAGATCATTTGATTTTTATCTCACTTCATTTTATAGGTCGGAGGACCTTTAACCCCTAAATATCAGTAAGAGTGAGCGTGTGCCTCTTGTTCATTCCACAGGCACCAGGCTTCTTACTGTGAACTAATAAAAAGAAACGAGCAGCAACACCGATACATTGCAGATACATTTGTGTTCCGAGATTTACAAGTTGTGTGATACAAATGCGTGCCTTTTACAATTTTTAAGAGCTGGCTGCTGTGTACTCTACACTCATAAGCCACTCTGACAGTAGAGGCGGAAAACACAACAAACAAGGACAGAAATGGGAGTTGTGAAATGGATTATGTGAGTTTGTAACCTCAGGTTTGGGGAAAGTCCCTGAATGCACCCACAGCAGAGCCAGTCTATTAGACAATTATGCCATAATTAAAGCAATAAATTCTTCACTGCAGAGAATTACTGGTCCAGGGTAATGTTTTTCGCAAAGCTCGAGGTTTAGTGAAATGAAAGAAAAAAAAAAATTACATTTAACCACAAAACATACAAACAAATGAACCCCATGATTCCAAGAGAGTGGGCGTGTCCCTCACCTTCTCCTCGGCATCGGTGTGCTCGTCGACGGTGCTCAGTGCGTTCTGCACTCTGGCCAGCCGTGCAGAGAGGCACAGCAGCAGGCTGATCACCCTCTCCAGGTCTCCTATAAACAGGTTGTACCTCTCCAGCTCAACGGGAAGACAACGCTCGCGGACCAGCAGCTCCAGCGCCTCCCCTCGGGCCACGTTGTCCTGAATGTCTGCCTGGAGGGCGCCCCGCATCTCCTCCAGAGAGCGCAGGCGCTCCTCGATACGGATCACTATTAGGTTCTGTGAATTCAAGCAAAGAGGAGAAGTGTGAAGAATAAGAAGGACAATGTTGCAGTAATGCTACCACATATATTTAATTCGAAATGTAGAGCTGAGGTAAACCAATTAAACATGTATTTTAAATGTTCTGTCCCAGAGTCATGGATAAAGATATGCAGGAAAACTACAAAAAAATGATGTTAAGGGCAGTCTGGAAAAAAGAGGGAGGCTATAAACGCAGTCAAACATTAGGCAAGTGGGAGACGTTGATAAGAAGCAGACGCTACATCATGTGATAAGAGACACAGCTATCGCTGCTTAAAATGAGTCCACTTAAGGCCAAATAGCATCCAGATGCCATCAGTATGAAGCCACCAGGTTTTGAGTTAAAAAAAACAACAAAAAAAAAACACACAATGAGACCACAATTCAAAATGCGTCATTAAAAGTTGCTAAGTGCAGCAGAGCAGAGACATTTTTTTGGACATAAAGGCTCTTCTCGGTCTAGTGGCTTGTGTATTCAGAAATAATGAACTGAAGGATTCCACTGTGAAAATATGAGTATGCATAAATAAGTACGGACCTTCTTTTCTTTCAAGTCCGGTATGCTGTGCAGGTCTTCGCAGTGAGGTTTTAAGCTCTCAGTGACAGGGAGACAATCAGATGTTTCCGGCCCAGTCACAGCTTCAGCACTGGGAAGAGAAATATGGGTTTAGTTCAAGTTAACTGTGTGTGTGTGTGTGTGTGTAAATATATATATTCCCCTGTTTCACATGTACAATGGAATCTTCACATGCAGTACACAGGAGAGCCCAGTGTTATTTACTTAATACAAAACACTAACATGCATTTGCACATTCCCCACGTATCTTACACCAGCAGCAAGCGGATTGCGTGCGCAGCAGAAAGCAGATAGCTGGGTGTGTCTGCACGTGGGATTCAACAAAAGGTAACACACATCATTGGATTTCAGGTGATCAGGATTTCACCGCGAATCTAATCTCCAGGAGAAACATTAAACCGGGATTCCTCGTCAACTCGGTGGCATCGGCACAATATCAGCTCTAAAACAGTGACCAAGCTACACAGATGTGTATATACAGTATGAGAGAAAGGGCTGAGCAGAGCGTAAGTTGTTTTTATTTCTATGCCAGATTACGCAAATTCGAACTTATTTTCTGTGAAGACATCAAATGCGTCGTTTGAGCCCTCTGAAGCGTTTTGTGGTCATATCCAACTCAGGCAATAAATGCTCTCAATAGGCCAATAGGAATTCATGCACGAGTGCCACAGCTGGTGTGATATTCGGCACTTTAACGCTCACCTCTCTGCAGCTCCCCTCTGCTCCTGTTTCTTCTTGTAGTGCTCCTCCATCAGCAGGGTGTCCTCCGACAGCAGCTGCTCCATCAGCATCAGTGCCGTCTTACGATTGGTCAGCGGGCAGAGCACTCTGGCGAGCGACGGGTCGGCCCTGACCACCGTCTCTACAAGCTCCTCCCACTTCGGCTTCGCGCTGGGCTCGCCCGGGTTCTCCGTCCCTCCCTCCGGTGCGCCCCTCTCCTCCACCCCCTGGTTTTCCCCGGAGCGCTCGCCCTCCGTTTCTAGATTTTTTCCTTCTTCCGCCGGCTGAGTGACGTCCGCCTCGGAAACGGAGACGCAGGGAGACGCGGAGGTTTCGCTCGCCGGTGTCTGAGGAGCCGAGCTGGCGGACTCATCCTCGAAAACGTCGTCCGTGAGCGGGACGTTCTGGACTTCCTCTGGCTTCTCCTCTTCCGGAGGGAGAATCCAGAGCGATGGATCTGTGGTGACGCCGCAGCTCAGAGACACTTGGTCGCTGGAACCGGGCTGTGGGGCGTCGGCGCTCGGTTCATCCACTGACAGCTCCCTCTCTGAAGCAGCCACTGACGGAGGAGACCTGTCTCCACTGGAAGGCAAACAAATTGCACTTAACAACCAAGCAGGAGAAACATTCCCATTTGCAGAGTGAAAAAAAACACCCGATAGAGTTCATTGGTTTTGGTGCGTTGCCTTAAGGGTGGTCATCATTCATATGGATATGGTGTTTCATCTTACCTGAAGCCTGAAGGCCTGCGTTCACAAGGAGCCTGTGTCTGGGACGGAGTGGACGAGGTGGATTTGACCTCCGTCTCGCTGGTGTCCGGACCTCTGGGGGAAGGGGGACTGGACGAAGTCTCACCGGGCGGCCTGCCCGACCCAAACTCGTCCGCGACACGGTCGTGAGATCCAGGAGATCCCCGATGAACCCTGGCCCGGGAGGAGGCGCCCGAGGCCGGAGAGGTGGATGGACTGGAGTTTCTCGTGTTTATTGTTGCAGCCTCTGCTGGCTCTGAGCACTGCTTCTGCAGGATCCTTTTCTGGATTTGGCTTTGTGTCTGTCCCTGAGCGTGCAACTTCTGACCAACCGTCTCCCTTTCTTTTGCCGCTTGCTCCGTTACGCGTCGTTTCTCCGTCCCTCTGTCCAGTCCCCGGGCTTCTTTCCCTTCTGCAACAAATGAACATCTCCTCTTGTCCATCTCCGGGCCTCCTGGTCCAGCCGATTGTCCCCACACTCGATCCAACTGCTCCGAACTTTTACTGAAGGCCGATGGTCGTGTAAGTTTCGAAGCGCCAAGCTCTTCCATGGACTTCCCCCTCTGTGCCACCATGCGGACGTACTGCTGGCCCTCTGACACTGGCTTTAAGGACTTTTCAGTGATGTCTTGCTGAGGACTGAAATAGATACTCGATGTCAAATATGAAGCATAATGGCATGCAATTAATTTAAACTATAATTCATTCATAAAAGCGAGATTCTTGAATCGTATTTACTGAGGGCAAAAACTCAGCAAGTGCAGTGACAATATCATATCACAACAAATCCTAACATAGTTTCGAGAAACAGGCAAACTCCCAGAAGGTTGGTCCAGTCAATGATTCTTCTGTTACAGTGCACGCGTAAATCCTTTGAGAGGAATGCTGGTTTGCTGCAGCAGGTGGGTGTTGACTTTCCAGTGCCACAGTGTCTCAAGCCCGAGATGTATAATCTGTGTCAGTCCACAGTGCACACATCACTGACCTATTACTCTCCTGACCTGAGACCAATACACCATTTCCTAATTTGTGTGCAGCGTTGGTACATACCTACAGGTTTCCATAGCATGAAGCGGTAATGGATCCTTCTCGTAGTGGTGTGCCTGTAGACCCAGAGGAGGAATAGAACGTTAAACAGACTTCAACCGTTTAAACGAACTCCAATGTTAATTAAACATTGAGCGACATGTTACAGCACATTTTTTTCTCCCAATTACGAAGTACGGGGACATTTCATACCTGAAACGCATGCGGTGTGGATGTCGATCGGTTCCTGTGGAAACCAAGAGGATGAGGCTGATCCAGGAGGCTCTCCACCGAGGCCGACCTCCCCTGATAGGGACGCTGGCTCTCTCTCCACCTGGGCTGATTGGACTGGCCAGCAAGTGGGCCTGAGCAAGACTGTGCTGAGAAGAACTGTGCATACCTGTTTTTTGGGAGATAAAAATAATTATCCTGTTAAAAATATGTATACTAAATGCTATAAAAAAATATAGCATTCATAGATTTTGCTGCTTCCCTTCTTTCTTCCTCTCTTACCTGATGGAGCTGCTGGAGGAATCGAGGATGCGGCCTGCCGAGTGGGGTCTGTTGGGCTTCTTCTTTGTGTTTTTGCCTTCCTGGCCTCCCGACAGAGGCCTGGGTCCCCAGTCGAACGGCTTCTCCCCCAGAGAGTGCCTCTGTCTGGGCGGAGGAGGTACCTGAGGCGCCGGCTGCTGTGGCTCCGCTGTCTTCTGGCCCGTCTTGCGTTCCATGTACTCCACCAGGGCCTTGTGTTGGAGATGTTTCAGGTTTGTCTTGGAGGTGCCGGAGGCCGAAAACGCTCGACCTCTCGACTCAAAAATCTTCCTACGGGCTGCCACTAGTCCCATCTCCTCTTGAGGCTCCAGCTCCTCTCCTTCCGATTCGCCTACAAACAGGATGTCACTCTCGTTGCCGAAGGAGCGGCACGCCGAGTGGACGGGGGTGCCGCCCAGCTGGTTGAGTTTCTCCGGTTCGGAGTAGCACAACTTCTTCTGCCCCGGAGTCAGTCGCTTCCGCCCTCCGATGCGCGCCACCTGAGGCTGCGCCACGATGGCCGCTCTGGCGTTCTCCTTTTGGGTTTGGTTGTCCGTCTCCGCCGGATTCTCCTCCTCCTTTATGCTCCCCCTCTCCGTCTCCTCAGAGGTCACGGATGGAGTAAGCGTGTCCGTTGATGTCTCGGAGTCCTGCGATCGGGAGAAGGAGTGAATGGCCATGGGCCGGAGTTCGGGTTTTTGCCTGATGCGGTGCGGCCAGGACAGCTGCAGGTCCCTCCTTTTGAAGGAAGTCTCCCTCAGGA
Source organism: Colistium nudipinnis (assembly GCA_016785305.1). Classification (NCBI taxonomy): domain Eukaryota; kingdom Metazoa; phylum Chordata; class Actinopteri; order Pleuronectiformes; family Rhombosoleidae; genus Colistium; species Colistium nudipinnis. The sequence continues at coordinate 640,667 of JAFBJU010021519.1, read as the reverse complement.
CCTTGGACTGGGCATCCTTCAGCTTCTCTTTGTAGTACTTCCGAAACGAGTCGTCGAGGGTGTTACAGGCCAGGGAGCTAAAGTCCCCTCCGTCGTTCTTGGCGCCTTGTGGAGCCCTTTCATTGTTGCTCACCGACGCATCGTAAGGAACCGTTTTGCTTTGGATTGATTCCTTGCTTTTTATGCTATTATCAGCGTTCTTTTTGGGCTGCAAGGCGGCCCTGTTAGCTTCGGTGAGGTGATACAGAAGCGGGGTCGTTTCTTTGTTTATCCTCTCGCTGACTACATCGCCCAAAGGCTGCCGTTTCCCCTTCTTCGCCTGCTCCTCCCTCTTACCGGGGTTGGGCTGTTCGTGGCTCATTGGCGAGGTCGCCTCCTTCGTTGGCGTCGGTGAGCGCGGTTGGCAGTTTCCGTCGGGTCCGCAGTAGAATATAGGGTTGTGGGCTGTGTGTCGACCCATCTCTCGACTCTGGATGAGGTCGATTTCCGCCAAGGCGTCGAAGCTTCGGGAGGACTGCGTCAGCATTAAGGACGGCCTGTGATTCTCCTGATCCTGACTCCTGAAGGACGGGTCTTTGCTCTGGGACGCGGAGGTGCACGCCTCCCTCTCGTCTGAAATCGTACCGCTGGACGAGCGGGAGCTCTCCTGGAGGGGTCTGAACAAATTGTCCATCGTGCTGTGGCTTCTTTCTTTTTCTTTGATCCGGTGCTTCTCCAGCACAGTGGAGCTCTCACTGCCAGCGTCAGACCCACACACGGAGGCAGAGTCGGACAGCTTGCACACTCCCGTGACAAAGTAGAACTGACCTTTGTGTTGGATGCTGCTGTTTGTGAATCCCTGACCAGCGCTCCACGGGCTGGCGGCTCGTGGCTGCTCCGACCCGAGCCAGTCGTGGGCCGAGTGCGCCCTTTTGCGCCGACTTTCGAAATTGCTACCGACGTCGCTGGACTTGTTGCGATGCTCTCCGTTAAATCCCCCACCGGCGGAGAGCTGTCTGGGTTTCAGGCGCTCCGACTGGTTTGTGTCTCGGTGTGTTGATCCGCTGCTGATGGTTTTTGATTTCTGCTTCTCCGATGCAGCTTTGTTATCCATGATGAAAAGGTATTCCGGGTTCAACGGCCCCCCGGTCTGGTCATGAGACTGAAGGTGAGGGGGGTAGCCTCGCGGTTGCTGCAGTGGCGAGCCCCTCCAAACTGAAAACACAGGCTCAGAATTGAAGCTCGAGTCTGGGTTAGCCTTCTCAGGGCTTCGGGCATCCGAACCAAGATGCTGGGAATGTCGAATGTGGGGCCTTGGCTGTTGTTGAGGCTGAAACTCAGTACCGTGGCGATGGACCCTCGTGTTCTCCAGGTTTTTTGTGGTTATGAAACTATCCAGGCGCGCTGGGATTGGTGGAGGATGGACAGGAGGTTGTGAACTTTGGGACGGAGCTCCCAAAGGCACCTGTTGATTAGACTGTCCTTTTTTGTTGCTATGGAAACTGTCATTGCCATTGTGGTTGCGGTGCTTTGCGTGAGTGCTGGTGTTGTTGCGATAATGCCGCGAAATAGCTTCCACAGAACAATAGAGCTGGTCCATGGCTTTTGAATCGGACTGCAGGATGTGAGCGGGCTGGTACATGGACTTCACATACTTGAGATCGGCATAGGGGCTGAAGGAGCCGGACTGCAGGTCGTCGGGGAGGAAGGGCGAAGGGTAGTCTGGCGCAGTGGAGCCGCCGGAAAAAGAGCTGTACGCAGAGTCTCCCTTGCCGTGCTGGTGGTGGGCCAGTTGTTCGACGATGCTGCTGTTGGACTTGGCTGGGGAGAGCCGGCTGACGGGCAGGCTCAGAGTATGCAGGTCCACGTTGCTCATTCTCTCAAAGTGGAAGTTGAAGGAATCCATGGAGGACCGGGGCGGATGGTAAGAAGAAGGGACGGGCAGGGTTTCGTGTGTATGCCGTGCGTGTGCGTGTGCTCCGATGCATGGGTGTGTCTCGTGGGTGAAACTGGGGGAATTACCGCCGACACGTTTGCAGCAGTTCGTCAGTCACGCTTGTTGCCATCTATGTCATTTTCTTGCCTCCTTTTGTTCGTTCGAAGCCTCTCAAGATAGTCTGCTTAGAAGCCCCTGAGGGAAAACACAAATGCAACGGACTGGTTATCTCTCCGGAAAAGGTTTCTCATGTTACAACCCTAGTCAAGCAAACAGTCACAGTCAAGCAAAGGACGAAAATAGCTCTAAATATATGTTCAAACAAGTTTCTGTTTGTCATCTCTGCATTTCTGCTGGGCTAACGATACATACGCCCACATCAAGTAAAAACACCCTCACACCTTATCTACCCTGCAAGCATGACTAGATCACATCCCTTTTTCTTTTTTATAAAATGTCCATGAAAAGAATAACTCAAGAAGTGTTTTTTCTGCTGGAACACTATCTGAGTGCCAGACAGCAGAAATTCATTAGTGAACATTTTTTGTCCGGCATTTCTAGGTCAAATTCTTCAAGCAAAAAAAAAAAATGTAATGCTTCATTAGTTTGAAGTTGAAAAGACAAAACTCCTTCAGTGATCAAAATGAACATTTTTCTTGTGTCCAGTGGATGACTTTGGAGAAGCAGGTTAAAAGATGTATACCTACACAACAAAATCGTAAAAAACAATATTTGTCAAAGCTTTTTCAAGATGGTAATTTTGAGATCAGAAAGTATGAAGTTAAGGAATTTTAATTATAATCCCCCAGTACAGCGATAAAGACCTGTGTTGGCCATAAATGCCATCACCTGCTCCTACGCTATAAAGTTAACACTATGATCATCCTGTGGGCAAGATATAAAGATGTATATGTTTTTTATTTATTTCATGAATGCCATGATTTGCTGCAGTTTGGTTTTGTGGGTCAGCACAGCTAACCACCTGGTGAGTTTTGCATCAATGAAGCCTCTAATTAAGGGCCTTGAGGTTGGTGGTGCACGTTGCAGCACACACATGAAAAAATGTCAGGAATTCCACAAGGAACTTCAGAAATATGTGAAGATTAGACATGTGACAGATGTATAATGCCTTGTTTTACAGCCCTGTGGCCATGAAAGCCTTGTCTACCCTTTCCCTTATTAGTCTTGAGACATTTAGGCGCTTACTCTTGAACTATTTATGTCAAATGTAACAATAAAGGAAAGATACATGAGCATTATGTTTTCCTGGACAACAAAATAAAAATTATATATTTCCAGGTGACACAGTCAAACAAAAATAAAACCCATATAATATTACCAAACACACCATGTTATATTTTACTGGGGAAACTCCTAATTCACCAAATGGCTCTTCTGTGACCTATACGTCATCAAGCTGAAGGGACATACCTGTCATGCACACAGAAAGGTCAGTGTTGCCAATCAAACAAAGGGAAGCCAACCAGTTCATCGACTCTGAAACTACGAAAACCTCGTCGGTGATGGGAAAGTGCAACAAATGTTGTGTACACTATGCCTCCTGTCATTTCACTACTCAGAAGTCATTATCGCCAAGAAAGAAAAAACAAAACTTGTGAACTTCTTGGTAAATTAGACCGAAAACTGACAGAGTCCCTCACAATTCATTAAATTCTTTTTTTTTTTTGCAGTATTTTGCGGATTGTTGAAAAAGCTGAATCAAATATGATCCTGGGTGGTCGTTTTGCATACACACAAAACCCACCTCCCACGAGCCTTTCACACTACAGTATTAAAGGGGGATTCCATGTGTTTATGAAGGGCCTTCTGATCTGTGCTGTGTCTGTGCGGGTCCGTGTATGTGCATGTGTGTGTCCGGCCCTCCTCTTCTCTCTGCGAACCACAGAGGGGCTCTCGAACAGGGGAGCGCTCAAGTGGAAGTGATGGAGGGGACAGGCGGTGACAAAATGTACAGAGAGGAGGGAGAGAAGGAGGGAGGGAGAGAGGGTGAGGCCGAGGGTGACCGGCCCAGACAAATACCCTCACACGCAAACCACAACAACAGGAGACAAGAGAACTGAACAATGACAGCAGCAAAGCCGAACACAAAGTTGGAAGACCGGATCAACTGTCGCATCAGCGAGGCAGACTGGCCAGCGACTTGCAGACTGGTTTGTATGAAAGGTCATTAAGTTGAACAAAAAAAAAAGAGGACAAACTCACCCAAACTTTGAGGATAAGTTGCAGATCTTTCTAATTTCCTCAGGAAAGACATGAGTTTAACAAGTTTTCAACTTAAATATAAATATAAGCCAGGTAATCTCTGTCCATGTTTCTCATTCAGAACATCTTTCTTCCTCCGCCCAGGGCCCAGACCAAGTAACCAGGAGAGCCAGATATTAGAGGGAAGACTTCTAGAGAGTCCCTTCTCCCCCCACCCGGACCCAAAGCTGCACAGAGGGAGCCGCTGATTGGCCAGCCTATGACGTCCGGCTCTCCGATGCACAATGAGCGCAGCGGAGGGAATATTTCACTGCCGCGGATAGCTGCTAGTGCTGCCGGCAGCCCGAACAACAGAGAGAGAGAGAGAGAGAGAGAGAGAAAAAAAAAGGAGAAAAGAGGCCTCGCATTCCTGGCCGGCTTCAAAGACGGAGCAGAGCCCGGGCGCCATTCATTCCCGAGGCCCTGAGCTCGGCACATGGAGACTAGCCAAGGCAGGAGGGAGAACAGAGCAGGGCAAAGGGAGGGGAGGGGGGTGGATGGATGACCTCCCTGCCTCCACCTCAAGAAAAAAGAAATCCCCCCACCAACTTTCCCCACCAGCACCCAATGTTTCTTTTCTCTCTCATTTCCAACACCTGTAAATCTTCCCTCTTCTTTTGCTAATGACCTGACAGTTATGAAGTAGTTGCTCTGAAAAAATCACTACTGCGGTAAATCTGATAAGATTACAGTGACAAGTAGGCTGTCAACTCCGTAGTAACTGAACACGCCATAAACTGGAATACAATTAAGACACCCATTGGTCAAAAGGTGCACTTAATGACACCATCAGCTTATGAGACTCCTCTGTGACCTGTCGGACCATTGACATTCCTGGTTTCTCTATTCATTTTTCACTGGCAGAAAAAGTGGAGTGTCACGGTTCTGTCTTTGGGTTCCCCGCTTCCGTTAGTGTCTCCACCTGATGCTCAGTCGTGGACATATTCTTACGGGACTGAGAGGCAGAAAGAAAACTATTCCTGATTAAGCCACCGAAGAGGCTTTTACTATTAGGAGGGATGATGATAACTTTTTCCTTTAAGATTTTTTTTTATTTACACATGATTACATGAAAAACTTCCTGACTGGAGTTAACAGACACACATGGAAACAAGGATAGGCCCATGACAACTTTCTGCTCAAAAACATATTGGTTGGAGAGAGAAAATAAGCCTTAGGTCCGTATTGGTTATTAAAACCAATAAGAACTGTAATCATTTATAGGGCATATTTAAAAAAAATCAACATGGTCAGGGAAAGTGTGAGATGTTCTTAGAGACAAGAAGATTGTGATTTTTAAATCAATTAATGAGAGAAAAAAAAGAGAGTGAGAGAACACAAGGTGTGTCTGATTGAGAGAGGGAGGAATGACGGATAGGAGGGGGGTGTAAAATTCTTAAGATTTTTTTTCTTTCTGTCTTTCATTGGTGATTATGTGTTCCCGCATGACCTTCGCCATGCAGCCACGAGACCCGGACCACCAGGCACCTGAGAGGCAGACGTAGACAGCAAGGCAATGACAGACGGAGGGAGAAGGCGTGTACGCGTGTACACAAAAAGATACGAAAATTATAAGAAAAAAAAAAGAGAAAAAAATAGAGAGACAAACGGACAAGCAGGGACTTTGAGGAGTATTAGTTGCTGATACCGTGGAAATTCATCCAACCGAGTAGCATGCCAACACCTATAATCCTGTTAGCCCCGCTGGCCCTGCTACATCTGTTGACAAAGAAGATGATGGGTTGATGAATCTCTGATTGAGGAGCTAAATGGATTAGCCCCATCATCAAATATCTATAGTTAGCACTCAATCGGAAGCTGAGAATTAGGACTTCAACCCTGCTCAGAAGAGCTGTGAACAACAACAACAACTATATAACTACTATTTTCAGTAGATGTAGAGAATACAATTAATTAATGTTGAGTTTCACAGAGATTTCAGACTGGGCCATATAATGGTTTTGCTCTTAGACAAGTCTCATGCAGATTAGGCAGTTTCAGCAAAAATCATTTATTTGAAGTTAGCCCCCCCCCCCCCCCCCCGACCCCCACTCATGATCGATTCCTGCATACCAGTGGCACAATGGCAAATTAAGTCTTATTAAAAGTGGTCACCTACGCAGCTTTGTGCAACAGATGAATTTAGGCATGTGACAATAAGTTGGATCTTGGCAGACTTTAAACTCTGCCTTTGTGATGCCAGACCTGGGCACAAGTCCTACTTTGTTAGGTAATATTTAACTGTAATAAAAACTGCTGGCTTTTTAGGACCGAATAGGCACTCCGTGGAAAAAAGCGCAGTCACGGTGAAACAGGCATGGCAGCGATTGGACTCGCGGAGAAGCAGCCCAGACATTCAGGGCAGAGTACATACGTACATACATACAGTAGAGCAGAGTCCAGGGGCGCCACTCATACTTAAGAGTATTAATGATTTAAGCCACCATGGGTTAAAATCGTTCCACTGACCTTTTGGTCCGCGAAGGCGTTCATGTGAACACGAGCCATTATATTCATTACTCACTCACAGTGTATAGTGGACGTAACAACAATGCCCCGCAAACGACTTTACTTCTGGGATCGAGTCTCTCGCAGGACCTCAACGACATCATTCCCATTGTCTCCGATCAAATAGAAACAGAGAGGAAGCCGTTTCCATGTGAAAAGGTGGAAGTGGTCGGGTGTTGATTACTGACGTCTAGTAGGAAGTAGGAAAGGGAAAGCTGTGTGTCCCTGGGCAGTGTTATTACCAACGTCTGTTGTGTGATGTCTGCTGTATGTGCGTTTCAAATAGAAAAAGAGACATTTAATACTTAACATGACAAATTTACATTCATGGTGGAAATATGTTTCTCCTACTGAACATAAGACACAGACACAGAGACACAAACAAACATATAAAATACAACAAAATCAATAAGAGTATAAATAAATAAATAAATAAACAAACCCTGGTATAAAAAAAACAAAAAAGCATTCTGTATTCTACCTGGTCAACCATTAAGCAGGAACTGCGTTGGGTTTAAAACATAACTCTGCAAATGATAAACCTTATTACCTTCAAGTGGCTACTGAGAAAAAAAACAATTATTTTTGCATTAAGGACCCCCCAGGGAAGTGCAATATGATCTAGTCATGGTCAGTTTAACTAAATACTGTAGGAATTCCTCCATACTAGAATAACAAAAGCCTGCAGGTCTTTTTGTGTATAAGTGTGTTTATTCTAAAAAAAATAAAATCAAAATTATAATTACTGTGGCATATTTTTATTACTGTTTGGTACGTGCATTAAAATTCCAGTGCATAGTAACCTGGGTCAAAGAAGTGAAATTAATATAAAAGGGCAATCGTGGAAGCAACTGGACAACTGGGACCTGTATACCAAACTAAATACTGTGAAAATGCTAACTCAGACATTTTTTATACATGAAATAAAGTTAAGCAACAATAATTAAGTTTCCCATTTCTGACAACCTACAAAGTAAGCCAACTTTAGCAGAAGCCAAAAACCTTTCCTGATGCAAGGAAACTATCAATGTCAAAGTAGATATAACCCAGGCCCAAGGCATACCTGACCTCAGGGCTCAAGGTCAACATGTTTCACTGAATACTAAATGATGATAGTATCTTACATGATCTATGGCGAGGAATGCATGAAGTGGGAAAAAAAACCCAGAAAGAAGAGAACTGGGCCGGCAGGAAGCTGTGAACAAACACCGCAGGAAGAAAGACAAATAACCCACTTCCTGTTCAAAGGTGGGAAAAGTCTCAAATGTCCTCGTCGTAATGGAAAAAGAAAAAAACAACAGCTATTGTTCTGGGGTTCCCCGTGTCTTTTCTAGCACACTACCTGTCTCTCAACAGTCCCTAAAGACACTGGGTTGAGACTTCTTCTCTGACCACTTTGTACCAGAGAGCATCATGGGGGGAAGTTCAGTGTCCCCGTCGTCGATCTGTCTTATTATATAATGAGCCGCGGTCCGACCAGCTGACCGCAGACATAACAGATGAAGGAATGCACCCACGGCGGGCCCCGGAGCACATCAGGTTTATCACTGACTTCACAGTGCAACTATTGTTTGTCCAGTATTACCAATCATTCGTCAATCTAACAGAATGCAGGACCAGGAGAGGCTCTGCATTTTTTGTCGTTGTTGCCAATATCGGATTTAACACAGTTTAAGAAAAACAAAACCAAAAAAACACATGAGGACAAATGTCATTAAAGACCCACATTGGATGACAACCATTGATGAAAGCACAAATTGATGCGTCTTTCTTTAAATAGCAAGCAGAGAACAATGAAATGTTTGTCAAAGAAAATATACATTAGCCGCTCGCATGTATTTACTGTGCTATTCGTGGAATGTATTAATGCTGGTAAATCTGATGCAAAAGCTGTTCGTGGACTTATTGCCTTATACAGCGCGGTGTCACATAAAGGTCATAAAGTGTTACCTAGTTTTCTGTCAGACTTTCAACAGCCTCTGTATTTAAAAATGATACATCACCTGTTATTTGCATGATGTCACTTTTTTTTTCCAATTTTGCCTCCCACTTTTGGTAATACTGAAACTGAGATAGTGCAGTGTCAATAATCAGAATATTATTCTTTTTCATTGTCTACTGTCTGGGCAGAGGACGTTTAATATTCATTTGGTGCGGACACAGACGGAGGGCACGAAATGAAAGAAGAGAAAGTGAAGTCAAACTGGCTCAAAATAGTGAAGAATATCAAATCCATGCAATAAAACAATCTCCTATCGATACTAAGTAAGCATGACCAGGAGGCCTAGCAGCTGACACTTTCCGGCAGTTTGGCCAGGTTTTAATGGTGCTTGGCAAAGACACGTGGAAAGGAATGTGTTTGGCAAGCAGCTGGCGCAGGTACAGCAGGAACAGGTCGTTATACTCGGTACACTGCCTTCAGTTTGAATAGACTTTAAATATTTATACACAAGCTGTCAAAGATTCACATTTTCAGATACTTAATGTTCTGTTCATCTGAAACATCAACACCTCGGACCGTGCAGACCACACAGACTATTCACTTTTGCGTGGCGTGAACCCTGGTTGTTCATACACGGCACTTAACCTGTCCGCTGATAAAATGTGCACTGCATCTTTAAATAAAAAAAATGTGGCTTTAACTTTGCTTTGGTTACACTGCTCTTATCCAATACCTCTTACATAACTGACTTGAATCTCTGCAGGAAGCAGGTGAATATATCGGACGAGAGGATCGCGCGTGCGGAACACCTGGTAGAACAAAGATCACAGATAAATAAACCTGTGCAATAAAACAGCGTGCCGACGGGTTGCTGCTTTGAGTGACATAAGCTTAACCCAACAATCACCTCATTCTCCAGGCAGGGCTGGAAAAATGACATTTATTTTCATTAAGTATTCATCTGCTGCTCATCCACGTGATGAATTGGATTATTTATCGTTAAAAAAAATAAAAAACATGTTCTTGTTTAAGCATCTGAGGCCCTTGATTACAGACCTATTAAGGTAGTTGCCAATAGATTTCCTGTTGTTCGCGTATCAAATGGATTAACCCCTGAAGCTCTGTCCGTAAGCACATTAAGACAGAAGCTCAAAAGGTTTCACAAAGTCCTGTCAAGAGTTTACATCCACATTTTTGAACAGCTCTATTGTGTTTTGTGATTTCAACATGAGCGCCATGTAAAAACAGACTAGGGAAGTCATCAAATACAAACTGAGACAACCGGATTTTTTTTCATTAGGAGGGGAAAAATAAGTCTAAATCCGGAATCATGAACACTTGATTTGCCACTGCTGAATGGGAGCGTAAATCTTAGATCTAGTTGCTCTTACTCCACCAGATCTTCTTCAGACAACCAATTCACCCACGCAGCTGCAACAGTTGGAGGTACTTTGGTTTATGGCCTTCGGGTGACTCGGATATTGAACAACGGCCTCTTTCATGGGAAAACACACAAAACTTTATCCCTACCCTTCTGAATTCGCATACATACTAAGTCTCCACATCAACACGCTATCCTATTCACTTTAGGACACACAGACTGCATAATACAAACTGTGTGTTTTCCCCTCCCGTAATCGCTCGACCTCCTGGAGTGGCTAAAGTCAGGTTACAGTACTAAATGACCTGCTGAGCTCCGAGACAACGGCATTCCTCGTCTGGCCTGCCTTATTGCTCCCCTAGAATCGCCTAATATGAGCCAATTACGGCCAGTAAATGGACAGTTGTAGACCACAGAGGGCAATCCAAGCCCTACGCTAGTTTCGCAAAAAAAACAAAACACACACACTCCAGCCTCTAACAGTAAAAACAGCCCCCCCCCCACTGTTACAAATATCCCACTGCACTTTCAGACATCAAATTAAGTGATTCAAGTTCCTCTCAAGTAGGTAAAGCTACAGTGGAAATTGTGCAAGGTCACAGAGTTGTATCTATGCACTAATAAAATCTATTCTACCTAATGATATGTTTCTTTGGAGTCTGTGGATGTTTGCACACTCTGCTCGATTGCGAAAACTTCATCTGGAGTAGTGCTCCAGAATAACAGGATCACATGCGCATGCTTGTGGCCATTTCAATGATTGACTTAATAGGAAAATAATACTTTTCAGGTGCTTAAGGTTCAGCATTTTCACAACTTGTCAGTCGCTCACATGAGAGGTAAAGACTTACCGGCAGCAGGCGTCATTCACACACGGAGTTCCGGCTGTCAGGCGGGCCCGACGGTGACATCATGTCTGGTGGGGAAGCTGAAACGGCAGAACACACAAGAGAAATGTGAGAGTCAGGAGGAAAAGGTGAGAGAAACCGGGTCACGGTCCCCTCTCCTAATACAGCATGGTGAAAGCGAACAGACATCCCTGTAATCTCCCCTTTTCTACCTGCCAGGGTGCTTCAGGGAGCGTGAAAAGAACGGCGCAGCAACACGATACACCGCCCTGTAAAGCAGCAGCGGTGGCAGGACAACAAGGAAACATTTACTCAGTCCTGTACCAGAAATCTGAATTGCAAACTAACCCTGCAGGCGGGCAGACAAAGAGAGGGTGTGTGTGAGGATGAAGGGTTAACTTCCTTTCTCTGACCCTAACGTGGCAGCCGATGAAGTCAACAACAGACCTGAGCCAGGCAGTGTTTTTGAAATTCGGATTATTTACCTGCTTGAAGAGTGCGTGCTTTGCCACGATGACTAAGTTTCCAAATATCAGGTGAAAGCGTCAATGAAATTCTTGACAAAAATATTGACTTTACCTTTTTGTTTTTTCTTGTCAATCATTCCAGTAAAACACACACTGATTTTCATAGTAACAAATCGTGTTATTAAGTCCTTCACGAGCCTTTTGATCATACATCAGGGTCATACGTCATGACATCGGGAAAGCAACAAGGCAGATGTTAACGAAGTTTTGGAAAAAGAAAAAAAAAAAATCAAAAACTAACTGGGTCAGAGCAGACGAGTGCACACATTGCCCCCTGCTTGGTGAAGCACAATTTGAAATAGAAAAAGCTAAAGCTTATGAAAGAATGGCGAGGCCTACATTATCCCCGACCAGATGTTATTAACATGTATTGCAATAGGGCATTTGTATTCCCTGTTGAAAAAAAAGTCCTAATTTAAGCCGGCTAAAAAAAAAAAAAAAAAAAAACACAGCAAAAAGATTCATAGGACCCAAACATCTGGTTAAACATGAATTGAAACTCCCGTCTCCCGTTTCACACTCTCTCAACTACCATGTTAAATCATCTGGGGGAATTTTCCCGTAAAATAAAACTACCATAAATCTGATTTAGTGGCTAGCCTGGTGCCAAAAGAAGCAGAGAAACCCTCACAGTTAAAGTTGTTCAAAGTGCAAAGAGCTGAGATTTCAGCATGGTTCTCGATGACTTCTCCACACATAGACACTGTTGAAACTAGCACCATATTTATTTATTTATAATCACACCAATGATTATATTCATAATATCCACATTTCCTACAGCCTTCTTGTAGATAGTTTAGCGTCGGGCATCGAAGCACTGATGGCTTTTTGACATTAATCTGTCCCAGGCGGACACCGCTAGGTTTGTCATTCCTCAGGAAATTATGAGGCAGATGATCAAGGGCACAGTTTTTTTCTCCCCACCAAAACAGGGTGATAAGTCTCTCAAAATGAATAATCCTCCATAAGCGCTTTTTCCCGGGATAAGTGTGCTCGATGCCCCAGAAAGCTATAAAATGAAATTAATGTGCAAATGAAAAAGAAAAATATTATTTTATCCTATATACAGTAGTTCTTTGTTACCTTGGAACTCAATTCAACACAGATTGTTTTTTTTTTTGGGGGGGGGGGCATTCAATTGTTTTTTTTTTTGGGGGGGGGGGCATTCATCCCACCTCCGTCTGGGTAATTTCAACGACAGAACACACATCGGAGCAAAACTTGGAGAAGAAATGTTTGTCTAACCTGCCCTCCTACACCGCCGGTTATAGATTACAGGATGGAGATGATTTCCCTTTATACCGACGCCTCTGTCGAGATGAAACAGTCGGTGCGAACATTTTAATTGTCTTGGTTTTGAAGCTTATACAGTAACTTAATAGCTCTGATCATCGCGCTCGGGAGTCAAGTGATTGCTAATCTCTATTGTGTGTCCCTGCGCCCGGTCTGCCAGCGTGGTTAATTTTGGGGACCTGATCACAAAGGGCTCTTTTTACTGCTGGCAGAGCAGGTTTCCTCCTTCATTGCGGGGGGGGGGGGGGGGGGGGGGGGGTGGGGGGGTGTTGGTGGTGGTAAAGTGGGGCTTTAGGCTGTAAAACAAATTACACAGAGATTAAACTCCACCAGTGCAACCTACTCTGGACTTTGTAACCCGGGAGAGAAAAATGCAGCACGGTGGTCAGGTGTGGTGCAGCCTGACAAAGCAGTGTTGAGATTATTCAGGGGGACCATTACTCTGGTCAGTGAAATGATAAAAAAAATATACCCTGGTGTGCAATTCCTTTCACTCTTTCTTCCACAAAAGTTTTTTTTTTTTTTTTTTCTTCTTTTCCTACGCTGCCTTATTAAGCAGGACTGTTTCAGTTGGCCTCATCATTCTTTTTGGGGGGGATTTGAGGCTTGTTCTGTTTAGTTGGTAGATTATTGCTCTCAAGGGTCCAATTAGGAACAAAACAGCCCAATTTGGAGTTAAACAACACAATTATGTGCAGATAGGGCAGTGATTCATTCTTATTTTCATTATTGATGAATTAAACATGTTTTTTTTTCCCTACAAATATTCATCTACTAAAAGTTTTTTAAAAAGGGTAAAAGTATGAAGTCCTGAAATTACTTATTTTGCCCACCCAACAGTGGAAAAATAAAGCCATTCAGTTTACAATGAATCCAAAGATCACAGCAGTGCCTTCGAGGCACACACAATAAAAAAAGACATCAAGCTTCTACTTCCAGCCATGTCTGACAGCTGTAAATGCCTCTTTCATTAGACAAAATCACAGCCATATTACTGCGTCTGAGGGCAGCTCAGGTCTCAATGACAACCCCTCACTCACACCTTTTCATCAGGGTCTCTGAAATCCAAGACGGCCCTCCAGCTACACCGCTGATACAGCATGTTACGGTGGTACAGGCCACACACACCAAAAAGTCTATCTGGTTTCTTACCCATTTTTCACTCGAACACAAACGGGATGAAGGGAAACAGCTACAGTGTCAGGCCTTTCTATTCTGGAGGAACTCTGTGGAGTTTATGAAACAAAGTGTCACAATGAAACATTTTTATGAGTGGGCCCCTCGTTTTGTTTGTTTGATGAATGCACTTAAGGACACACATGGAAAAAAAAATGTGACGCAATACGCAGTTCACATGATTCCAGCGAACAGGTGGTAGTAAATCCAGCTCCATATCAGGTGGTTTACCAACACATCGACACAACACACTTGCACACATACCCGCAAGAAACATGACACTGCCGGGTCACAATGAGAGCCCTATAGGGACACACAATAGTGAAGGTGTGGTCCTGACAGACAAACAGAAGAGGCGGACAGACACACATAACCATACACACTTTCCCACCTGCCCTCAGGGAGTCTCGTATTAAAGAGCAATAGCCCCTGTCAGCCATTTGTTTTCCTCACATCCATCTGCTTTTAACGTCCTTAAGGGGCCTTTCTGTTCCTGTGACAAAATACTCACAAATGCAGACGAGTGATATAAACACCAACATATTGCCAATTAAGATATGGAGAAACGCACATTCAGCAGGAAATTAAGCAATCTCGAGTTGCGTTTCTGTTCACTTAAGTATTGCAAAGCCAATTATGATTATATAAAAAAAGAAATGTTGTATCCAGCAATTCCTCTCTCGTGTTATTTAAAATGGTGGCATTTCCCTTTTAACATACCTGCCGTTTACGACAACCTCAGATTGTCCTTTTATTTCCTGTTACTTATTAATCCATCACAGGAAATTTTAACTGGAAAGTAAGCATGCTTTCTCCCTTCCTCCTTTGCGCTCGTAAGAATCAAATCAGTCATCCTGACCTCCTTATCTGTGTTTGTAGTAACCTTCCTGGTATAATGCCATACAACATAATGCCATAACTTTACACCTGCATGTTACAAGTGTGCATTTATCAAGTGATCAGCGTTTCCGAGGAAATCATTTTTAAAATAGAATTGCATCATGATGACTCTCACAGACTATAACATCATACCTTATGCCACCTACAGTTACATTTAATGGTAATGTTTTACATAGTAAAAAAAAAAATCCTTTTTCAATGTGTATTCCTGAATGGCTCAAGTTTCTTCAAATTGCGTGGTGCCCAATAACCTGAGTTTATTCATAGTTAAGGCACAATTTTTTTTTCTTATGTCCAATTATAGCCGTTGTGAGTCAATTCTTTTTTCGTGTATCCTCATTCCTTAGAAAGATATTCAGTAGAAAGGCATCAGGTATTTCCTTCACAAAGATACAGAGTATTTATTTTCTTGAAAACAACAATGCAAGTGCAAACATCACATGCAGGAACAAAAGCTGTGACAACATCAAACCACTGTTGTGGGAAAATGTAAACAACACGGGCAAAGATAAACGACAAACCAACGAGCTGCAAACTGATTTATACTTCCTGTGACATTCCTACCCATTACCTCACTCGGACACCATCACTAAAGTTCAAAGAGTGATAATGGTTTAACTACAGCTGCATTAGGTCATTTGTTAAGATTTCCGATTATTCATTTCAACCTGAAAAAATCTAAAATCCATTGTGTTCATCCTACAATTTAATGTGGGGTCCCTTGCATATATTACTACATACCTTTTGGCAACTTGATTCTGATATTATCTAAATATAACCCTATCTTCCCCACATAGCCAAACCTGTTCAAAGCCTCATCAAAGCCATAAAGTCAATAAGAACACTACAGCTGTTCAGTGTCCGAAATCTGTCACAACAGAAGAATAATGTGCAAAATGACGGAACTAAATATACCAAAAATAGTTTTGTTTGCTAGTTTTTTCCTGCAACACACCACCAGCACGGTGTGGACATTTTCGTTTCCTTAGGACGTAAAATGGGAGAGAAAGAGATCGGTTGACACGTATGGCCCATGGCTTTGTGACCCTAGTCTATTTTATGGCTCTGCCCTACTGTTTGTTCCAACCTTTTGTTTCAAGCTTCCTTTGCTTGTTTAATCTTTCTGCATGCACACACACACACACACACACACACTCCTCCACTTATTCAGGCTATGACAATAAACTCCAACTAGTATATGCCACGATTCCCTAATGTGTTCAGTGTTTTGCCATGTGATTGTATGGTTTAGCTAGTCACAGAATCAGTACTTGGTGTCCAATGCGCTGATATTTTCAAGGGCTCCTTTTGTGATCTTTTGCGTTACTGCCTCAGTTTGTCCGTGTGTGTGTGTGTGTGTGTGTGTGTAAATAATGTATACATGTATCACACCCACATGCATATCTAACGGGCACTAATGTCTGCGTAAGGGGCTCTTTGCAGCCTCTGGGTCAGACTCTGTGGGTGAAGTGGGGTCGAGTTGGGTCAGCGTCCTGAGCACGGCATCCACCGGCCACACACAGAGGGGCCCAGTGTGCTCCCCCTGCTCCCACCATCTGACCAACGCACCACATGGGTGCTTCAGTTTCAGCCACAGCACAAAACACTAGTGTCTGGTTTCCCCCCGAGCAACCCTGCCACAGCCGTGGTGCCTTTTGTTCCCGCTTTAAATAAAACATAGTGCAGTCATTAGGTAGAAAGGCCCCACTGTGCATAATTCAGGGCCAGGTATCCATTTACGACAAGGGGGTAGGTTTTTCAGGAAGGATACAGCACAAAACACAAACAACAGACATTGCATAAGTAATGTGCAACACAAATAGGTGACCGCTGCAGGGCTGCAACACACCATCGTTTTCATATTTTGCCAGAGCCCAAGGCCTAATGTGTAACATTGTTTGGTTTGTGCGCCTTATATATCCACAATGCCAACAATGGTTAAGGTTGAAACATATTAGGGTTCCATTTGAACTACATATTCCATTATGATTTTATTAATACAACAGATGATGTAAATCTAAAAATGTCAAAACTCAAAAAGCCTTACAGGGGAATATCGAACTAATGATTATAGTGATTTCTGATTGATCAGCAAGTGCTACATTGTTTTAGTATAGCAATAATTACATGATGAGGATGATAAATCATCCAAACTGCTCCTGCTATTAACGTATTTTCTATTGACTAATAGACCTGTCGTTTCTGCTCAACATATACTGAGGTAAATAGCGTGTAGTTAGCTTGTCACACAGCTGAACAGTTGGAAGCTTTAACAGAACAGCGTACGTTTCACCATTCGAGACGTGTAACAAGAGGCTTAGTGTAAAATTGATTTAATGTAAAGAAAGTGATTTACTTACTTAAAAGCACAGTGTGAGGAAGAGAAAGTGAGGAATACATTAACAGGTTGACAGTTGACAACCGAAACCGAGCTACCACAGCGATACTCCAACATGCACCTGTTGCTAGCGGAGTGTCCCGCACGTACCTGCTTATCCCGGGTCACTACACAGTCCTCTGCGCACTCTGACACTTTGTTTTCTCTTGTTGAATTATAAAAACACATAAAAAAACAGACTCACTAACAAAGCACGGTGGACTGTTGTGTAGTTGTATGTGTGTGTGTGTGTGTGTGTGTGTGTATGTGTCGCAGCCGGTAATGAGCTTTCCTTTCCCTCCGCTCGCTCACCTTTCTCCCCGGAGAGACACAGGATGATGATAGGTAACCAGGGGAAAACCCGCCAATCAGAGGCGGCCGGAGGCGGGCGCGCAAGGAATACACGATATACTATTGGTTGGTTCGTGTTACGGGTTAATGGTGGATGGGAAGTGAAACCTGGACTCTCTCTGCTCTGCTATATGTTGTTCACCTATCAGAGTCACACGACCAAACTCTGCAAGGTTCGATTACTTTTAATACAGAAGTTTATTGTTCATACTCACACGAAGGTTCGATCTGTGGTTCAACAAGTGCACACTTCTAATACAACATTTTGCAAAAAAAGAGTCATCTTATTATGTAAATGAGTTGTTGTGCTAAAGAGTACAATCTTGCTCTTTGAAATGAAGAGGAATAAAAATATGAATAAAGTTAAAAAACTCAATTACAGAGTACAAAATAGTACGGAACCTCAAAAGAACAGACGAATACTAGTAAATGTATTTTTTGTCGTTTATCTTCATTGTGCTATACTGAACTCACTGACACAGACACAAGATAAGATAAGAACTATATTCATGTCACAGCCGAGAAATGGTATTGCAGTAAAATTTAGGGCTTTGATTACATAACCATGCTGTCAAGGCAGATAAAGAAGGTCAATATGATCAGTGTAAAATTGTGAATGTGTTAAAAGACAATGTGTCAATAAAGAGTTAATGTTCTCAGGGCAGAACGTTGTGGATTGAAAGCAGCTAATCATTTCTAAGAGGCTCTGCGATGCAAAGCTATGTAAACTACTTCGAATACCTTTGGTTGATGCACAGAAAGATTACCAGGGCAACACAAACGGATGAGATGACAGTGGCGACCCATGACCACTTGGTGGCAATTTTTTTTTACAAAGTGGCACACAGGCCCTTTATATCTCATTGGGATAAAGCTCTCATAAACAAAACCTTTGAGTTGATATAATATAATACAATGCACTACTGGAGATGACGCCATACACACCAGTGCTAATTAGTGCCACCTCAACCACCTGCAAAATGCTTCATACACAAGAATAGTAATACAGTAACATTGGGATAATAACAACACTGAGAGGAGCTCAGTGCTTCTACTTTTAATGCAATATCTATTTTTGTGATTCATATTTATTGAGAACTGAGTAACAGCTTTCCTACAGCTGTTCAAAGCTCATGTATAGGGATATATATATATATATATGTAGCTCAAATTATATAAATGGACCTTTGGAATTTAATTGAATGCCCCTTTTAGGAACAGAAGACCGAAGAACAACTCCATTAAACATATCCATAAATGCAATATCTATTTTTGTGATTCATATTTATTGAGAACTGAGTAACAGCTTTCCTACAGCTGTTCAAAGCTCATGTATAGGGATATATATATATATATATGTAGCTCAAATTATATAAATGGACCTTTGGAATTTAATTGAATGCCCTTTTTGGAAACAGAAGACCGAAGAACAACTCCATTAAACATATCCATATATATTTTATTCTCAATACAGCAAAATACAAAGAATATTCAGGACAGACTCTCATTAGTCACAATTAATACTCACTTCACAAGAATGCTTTTTTAAATTACATAACCTAAGTTTGAAGATCAAACTCAATGAGTACCTTTAATCATATTGCATCGATCATATATAGTATCTCTATCATCAGTTCTCTTAAAACTAATCCAATTTGAACTATTGTACATAGTGTATGCTGCAGGTTTCACTTTAGAGAGGACTTTTAGAAAAAGAAGGTGTTATACAACGCACTGTATAAACTGCTACAACTGTTTTGAAGTGTAGAGAAATACCTCTGTTTCAAAAGACATGTTGGACCAATTGTTCAAAAGGGACACATCGTAATTACATCTCTCATAAGGAAGAAACAGACGTGGCTTTCCCACAACAGACTGTACACGCTTTCCATCCATCCCATGAGATCAACAATATACATTTCATGAAAAGTACACATCTCCGTATCAAATACAGAGAAGACAAAATATTCGCACTCGGATCTAGAGACATTAATGATTATGTGGCGACATGATACTGAGAGACAGTAAAGCAGAAGACGAGCAAACAAGCACAGTAAGAAAAGAACTGAGAAACCAATTTGATATAGTGTTAAGAGACGGATGTCATCTGAAAAAGCCTGGAGGAAGAGAAATGAAAAGCCCACAGGGAGGGGAAAAATGTGCATAAAGTATCTCACAAAGTATTTACAGGATTTTTAAATTTAATAAAAATGTCAACCTGTAGTAGAAATTCACCCTTAAAGAAATGTTATATTTACAATTTATACATTTGTATTTAAATAGAAACATGCACGTGTTAACATCTTCCTACTGAATGTCAAAAAAAAAAATCATCTTACCCTGGATTCTTTAAAGTTAGAATTAATATTAATTACTACTTACAATGAAATCTCATCATGAACATCCCCCGAATACATTTACATCTTCGTATTTCATAAAATGGTAAAAATAGAAGAAAAAGAAAAATTAAGCAAAGGGGCAGAAAAATAAATAAATGTGAGTAGCAAACAGTTAAAAAAAATTCTAATGCTTAATTTGTACATTTGACTACAAGAGGCGCAAACCTGTACTTACAAAGTGTACCAGTGTATGAAGACATTGACTAGGCTGGCAAACCCACAGAGGAATTCCTATGAGAAAAGTGGCCTCCAGCTTTAAGTACAAAATGGCTCAAGCCATTGGTGTTTGGTTATAAAAACAGATCTATATACACATATATACTAAACCAGTACACAAAATTGCAAAAGCTAAAGGCATTGGACACTTGAGTCAAACGGGTTTCTCGCTGAGGCGGGGGAAAAAAAAGCGGTGGGGAAAGAAATCCCAAAGCCTAAAAATTTGTTTTTTTTCCCCTCACAGAAACTGATAGTTTTCTTTTTTGTAAAAATCCTGCATAGATTAAAATAATACCTCCTCTGACTTTTTCTTTTTCCAAGTGCAAGAGGAAATAACAGTATCCCCTCCTACAATAAAGGCCAGGGAGCCAGTGAAGAAAAGAAAGTACCGAACAGAGAGAAGAAAAAAAAAAAAAAAACCTGGGCCACATGGTAATGCTTAAGATCTGTTTTTGCTGAGATGAAAATGGTAATAGCAGAGACAGTGTTAAATAGAGAAAAAAGTGCAAGAAAGTTAAGGACTATTACTCTTTAACTGCCTGGCACTTAAAGTCTTGGCCGTTCTCATCTTCCATGAATAAAAAGTAAATCAGCCACTAATAGTTTCCAATAATACAGCTTGGTCCAGGGTTGAATATTTCCAAAACATTTTGTCGGAAGCGGGCTTAAAGTAATTAAAAACCAGACCGGTCCTTCTAGTGGTTGACCATGACTAAAACATCCTAATTCAAAACCACCGGCAACCAGTCATTTTAAAATGACATGAAGTGTTCATATCTGGACAGCTGGCACACACATAGTTAGTCTGTTGTCTCTCCCCCACCTTCTGAACCATATTAAAGACAACTAGCTTAAACATTTCTTTATATGATCTTGTAATACAGGTATGATTACGGTTTTACATTTTAAATAGCAACAATTACACATACAAATACATTGCATCTTATCACCCCTGTTTAACCCTGTTTTAAACTTACGTATTTGAAACTTTATCACCTCGGCTTGGGCAGAGGAGCAAAAACTGCTTGGTATATAAATAAAATCTATATTGGCGCCTATACTTCCTATTTGAAATATATAATCGTAGATTTAAAACTCTTTGTTCTATAAATGCAACACTGCTAATCTGCATGCCTAATCAGTTTAACTCTCCGAGGAACATTTCTCCTTTCAGATGAATTTGCTTTCTTTGTGCCAAAATGAGTGGCCACAGTGGCCAGGTTTTTATTTTAATTTTTTTATTTTATTTTTCTTAACAAACTGCGATGTGACTAACTGCATTGTATACATTACTGGATATGATTTTTAACACTTAAAGACAGTCCCTGTTTTTCCTTAATGAGGGGATTAAAAAAACAAAAGAATAACACTGACTTGAAGAGATTCATCAAGGAAATTGCTCCATGGACAAGCTTGCTTCAAGGGTTAAAACATTTCATAGGAAGAGACTCTTATTCGAGAGCAGCAAATCCCTTATTAGAATGTTAATGTGATCAATTTTGATTAAGGCTAAGAGTCAATAAGTGCCTTCTAGTATCCCCTAGAGGCAATGCTGTGCCACCCATTCATCAGATTTAAAGTGATTTGAACAAACATTTGCAGGGTAAAAAATAGAACGACTATTAAAAAATAAAAATCACTGATCAATGCCTATGCATGTGTGTGTGTGTATTATCACAGTAGCCCATGATGGAGTCCTTAAATATTGTGGGCATGCTCTGAGATTTGCCTCTATTGTGGAGAGACTTGATAGTTAGGAAAATCAGTCAAGATCGTAACGTAACTAAAAAAGGACCATTCAATTAAAACATTATTGTTGCCAACTTCCATTCCACTAGTTGTCGTTTAAAAAAATGCATAAAATGACATTTGTGGCTACAGCAAAAAAAAAAAAAAAAAAAAAAAGGAAAAAGAAAAATAATTTATTCCGTTATGATGTGTGACCGTTTTTCTGTAGCTCAAATACAAGGCACAAAAATGATAAAGAGAAACCTTCGTTTTAAAGCACCTTTGGTGTTCACGGGAGGTACTTTGGTGAAACAAAGTAAAAGAAAAGGTTAAAAGCCAAAGTAGCCAAGAAACCAAACCCCATTTTTAGTGTACTGACAATAAATAGCTCATCCAGCACTTCCATGACAGAGATAAAAAATTAAAACATGGCCTTCAAAGTTTTTGTGAGAATGCCGATATACGAAGGATGGAGATCATGTGTTGCAGATTTGGATGCTTCTTCCTGTGTGGTGCTGTCGAAGGTGTGAGATGTTTCTAAATTGCTCAGTGTTTTTTTTTGGCAAGCTGGTGTAGAAAATGGACACAGTGTTGGAGATATGTCTGAGAAGTTCTTCACCTGTGTGTACGTGGAGGACCAGAGGTGGACTGTGTGTGCATACAGTTCATAGTTAAGTATTTGTGTGTGTGTGTGTGTGTATTTGTGTGCGCGCGTAGCTGAGGGTATGCGTGTGTCTTTGAGCACATGGAGGCTGAGGTGCTGGGTGTGGAAGCAGCGGGCTGGAAGGGGAGGGGGGGGGGGGGGGGCCGGGGGTCG
>JAFBJU010021519.1:518687-618007 GCA_016785305.1 Colistium nudipinnis | reverse complement strand
GGGGGGGGGGGGGGGGGGGGGGGGGGGGGGGGGGGGGGGGGGGGGGGGGGGGGGGGGGGGGGGCCTCGTACTCGCTAGGGAATAAGCTTAGCGTCCAGGCGCAGCCAGTGAAGCCCCTGCCGCGTGTAGCGCACCAGTTCTGTCATACTGCTGGTGTTGAAGATCAGAGCACCCATCGCCTTGTCCAACTCCAAGAAAAAGTCTGGGTGAAGCCGGGGACACAGCAAGAGGGGGCAGCGTCAGTGAGAGTCTTTTTTTTTTTTTTTATATATATATATCATTATTTAATTAAAAATGACAGTAAAACAGGAGAACAAAACATCACCTATAAGAAGTGGGAATCATTTTTTTTAAACCAATATAATAAAAATATATTGAAATTTTGCACAACACTGGACATGTTCAATGACAAAGTAATAATGTGTAACCTACTTTTGAAGGGTTTACCTTTCTGCTCCTTGGACAGCTGCTCGGCCTGTTCCCAGACCTCGGTGGCGTACAGGAAGTTGGAGGTGACCTGGACGTAGCTGGCGGCCATCTGGTGGATCCGCTGAGGAATGGTGACGGACGAGCTGGCGCTGCTGCTGCTGCTGACCGACGAGTAGCCCCCCGCCGTGCCCGGGGACAGTTTGGGAGACACCGGCGAGGGCATGCCCGCTGCCTTGCTGCGGCGGGAAACAGAAACGGACACACGCCGTGAGATTCCAGTAAACTCAGCGAAAAAACGACAAACTTCCCAACATGTAAAACGCAGCAAAATTATAGCAGGTGGACGGCTATCTGCTTGGTTGCACGGAAACATCGCCACTGATTTTCTTCACCCTCCGTGAAATTCCCCAACTGGAGAATGTCAAACTTATTTGGTGATTCAGCGCTCGTGTGGGAAACACTGACGTCGCCCGTCACAATTACTTTTAACCTTTAAAAGAGTCAAGGAGGATGTGACTTACTTTCCCATTCCAGGAGAGGGAGCCTGGGTGTTACTCAGCGAGTTCTGCCAAACACAAGAGAGAACATGATGTACGCGGAGAGGAAGCAAGTTACTCATTCGCAGAGCATAACAGTATTCATGGAATCTACATGGCTTTCCTCCAGTTCAGGAAAGTTTGCCAAGCAAAACAGGATTCAAGGCTTCCGAGAAGCAGAACGTACCTTTAAGTGTTCCGTGAGTGTTTTGGAGTATTTTAGTGCGCTGTCTTTCCTCAGCTTGAATAGCCGCAGGTAGAGGAGGGACTGACATCGTAGGCTGGGGCAACACAACAGAGAATCGATGTACAACTTTTGCATGAAGAAAAGGCATCGGCCGGAGAGATGAGGACACGCACGCACACATGCCTAGTCTTAGTCAAATCATTCAGTACTTTGCATGCCAGCTCGAGGACAAGACAACAGCTCTCCACATCAAACCTTACCAAAGCACAGCTAGCCTCTTGTCTGCCGAAGTAGCATCTGGGGCCATATAGCTTTTTAACTTCATAGTGTATCTGCGAGCACAAAGAGGACAAACGATGAATAATTTACATTTCATGCACAGAAGCAGCGACATGGTTTGAATTTCTTTTTTAAAGGTTCTCATTCTCATTGTGGGTAATGTCCTACATTACCCACCATACACATCAACCGCCAAAAGTTCCAATTTGTGTAGCGCTAATAGCAGCTAACGTAGACCTAAGCTGGGGAGTGTGTTTCATAAGTTTACATTTTCTTCTTGAAATAACGTCTTTGTTCGCCTGTATACCAGAACCACTCAAATCATGCACGGGTAATCGTGTTTGTCCTTACTTGATAAGCTCCACGGTTTCAGCATACATGGGGAATGGAGACTTTGCCTCTTGGGCACTCTTCTCCAGAGCGTTACCACATTCAATAAAAGACACCACAGCGTCCAGGTAATAAACTGCCTTCTCAAAACGGTCCAACTGTGTTAAAAAAAAATCAAAAAAATGGAACAAGGAAATAGAAGAAAAAACATTTATAATTGCATTTAATCTCAAGTAAAGTAGCATGTACATATTTTGAGTCCGTTTCTGTGGTAGAGAGGAAACGGCAAAATTATTGTTTTTGCTTAAGGCTGAGAAATGCGTTCGTTTGCACAACACGTTACCGAGATATCAACCTGCAATTGGAATATGCATCACATATTGGTATTTAAACACAACACAAAATATTTTTGACGGGAGTAAGGCAGGTACCACAATTGGGTATCGCATAATCCCCAGGCGTGCAAGTGATACTCGCTCTCAGTTAAATATAGCCTTCAGCTCGTGTTACAGTGACCAGGTAACAAAAACATTCATGGTTTCTTTTCTTTTCTTTTCCTTTTTCCACTCAAAAACTGAGAACCGGGGGCACGGGAACATTGGGAAACGGCAGTGCAGTCCGCAAAAGGACGGAACAGCCATACGTTAAGCTCCATGCAGAATCTCGCCAGGATGTAGCTTTGCATGAAGGGTCTAGACATTGTTATTTTACACCCCCCCCTCCGTGTCCTCTCATAGCATTGCATGCCAGATGCACCCACATAGAAACAACTCACTTACACATGCAAATAGTTTCAATGCGCTCGCCCTTACCAGTGCATCTGCATTGTGTTTCAGTTTCTTGGCCTCTTGCAAGTAGTGGTCTGCCGAATGCACCCTAAATCAAAGTTGAAACAAATCCAATTACTGAAATATTACTCCAAAAAGAACGGTCGTTAATCACAAACACGGTTGAGGCTCAGTTTCAGCATCAGTTTTGCCAACACAAAAGTGGAAAAGTACACGTTAGGAAAAAAAACAACAACTCCTAAATCATCAGCTCTTTCGAATAAATACATCTAAATAATACAAAAAATACACAAAACAAGAAACATGGCTCTGGTGTTTCCTTACGAGGATGAGAGGGGCGGAATTCAACCTTTTCAAAATGGAAATTTACATCTCCTCGCATGCAGTCACATCTACTCATGACCTCCCCGACCTCGTACAGCTTTATGCATCAAAGGCAACCCCAGCTCCCCGCAGCAGTGCTTTCTGAATATCCCACTGTGGGGGTTATCCACAGTGGAGAGAGCTCCTCTTACCTGTCCTCAAACACCAGCTTGGATCTCTGAGACTTGGAGCCGTCCGTGGAGAGCGGAGGCACAGCCAGCTGGTTATCGCAGCCCTTTGAGGATTTCTCCTGCAGAGACAGCGAGCGAGAGGGAATAAACTTTCAAATAAAAATACAAAAAATAAAACTCCTGGTGTTTGAAGTGGAGGATGAAATGGAGAAATAGAGAGTATGGGGGGGAAAAAGTGGGAAGGTTGAACTATCCTGCGCTCTGGGGATATTGCACATATATACGATACATATAAATCCAAGTAATTGGGTTAAGGTTGGAAAATTGTAGATGCTTATTAATGATCTGAACCATACCGAGATTGTTCCGCTAAGACCTATACACAGACTTTCTTCAACTCTACTTCCCCCCCCCCACCCCCCACAACTCACAACTTTTTAGTGCTTGCCTAGTTATTCAAGATCCTCCGGGGGATATATATATACTGCACAGCTGGCAAACATGATGAAAGTCTGCACCCGCACGATTCACACCGTTTGCCAGGTATTGACATGAACAGCAGGTTCCTGGCAGCACCCACCTTGCCCTCGCGTGTGCCGCGTCCCTTGTCCTCTCCTTTTCTGTGTTTGGAGGTGGAGTTGCCCTTGGTGCTGTGGCTCCCCTCCTTCCCACTTCCTGTCCCGCTAGACAAGGAGGTGGAGGACTGGCTGACCGTCCTCTTGCGGCTCGGATGCTCCGCTTTGGGCGTCCGCTGCAGACCCGATATGGAAGGAGAGGGGACCGGCTCCTCTTTCTTCTCCAAAGACCTCTTAGACCTGATGGGACATCGGGACACCGTTTTTTGCACGACGTCAATCAAAATCGTCCTGAAGCAGCACTTTCAACACATCAAACAATTCTAAAAGCTCAAAGTTTATATGTCAACATTTCCGGATCATTTAACACTAAAAAAACACAGGGGAGATGCCGCTAGAGGAAAGGTCAACAGGCGCAGCTTGAAGAGGAGACCGTGTTATACACAAGGCATTTGACGTAGGTTTCCACTCTCAGATTTTATTACTCTCGATTGATCGGCATTTATTTTGTGAATTGTAAGATGACAATCTCCCTAAAAAGCACCCAACAGAGAAAGATACTTCCAAGTATGCCAAATGTTCCTGGTGCGCAGGGATTTTGCTCTGAATAACGGGCAGGAGGGGAAGGAAGAATACTCACTCTTTACTGCTGTTTTTATGATGAGATAGAGACTTATCCTCCAGCTTGCATCGCTTGCTCTCTGGCTTGGCGCCTTCTTCATCATTCTGCAAGATGCAACAATAAATAAAAAGAAGAGAAACACTCAAATCCATATCTCATATTTAGCGGTGTGTGTGTGTCAACGCCTCAGTAGTAGCTCAATAGACTACATATAGAGAAGAACAGCCGTCCAATTTCAAATTTTTGATTTGAAGTCCGCTTCTCTGGTAGTTTAACAATGAAAAGGAAAGGCCCAATCAACGACATTTTATGAATCGTCACATGGCTCAAAGCAGTTTCTTGCTTTGATGAAAATCTCTCTGTAGGTTGTGGTATGACGCATCACATTGGAAAATCCCTAAAGCAGTTTCACCCCCCCCCTCCACAGTAAAGATCAAGATAAGTCATCATTGAGTGTTCCGGTGATCATGAAAACACTTTTGAAAGCATTTTTTTGTGCAGAGAACACATTTCGCTGATGTTTAAGTCAAGATCTTACATTTTACACTTTCTAACAGACATACACCATTACATTTGACATTTTTGAGAGGAAACACACTAAAGTTTGTTCTACCTTGTGTTTCCTCTTGGCCTTGCTTGAGCTCTTTTCTGAGCTCTGCTTGCTGAAGTCTTTGCTGTCCCGGTCCATTGAGTCGTCCCTCTCCACTTTTATCTCTGCAGGCTCCTTGTAGGGCCGCCCCGGGATCCTGGACAGCAAACTGAGATCTATAGGGAAGGGGAAGGAAAGGGAAGGGATGGGTATGTTTAGGTTGGTTCTGAATCAAGGAAAAGGCAGAGGAGTGTGCAATCCGGATGTGCAAAACAGATGCAAAACGCAACAAAAGAAAACAAAAACAAATGCAGAGATTGCAGAGAGGAGCGAGTTACTTGGCCTCGCGAGGGTGTTTCCACTGACCTATCTTGACCAGTAAAACCTGCTGCTGAGGTGGCCTCGCCGGGTAGCGCTCCTCGGGGTCACTCAGTGGAGACAGCAGCTCTTTTTCCTCCATTGGAGAAAACACACACACGGGGGTCCTGATGCTCTCCGTGTACTTGGGGGTCTGCGACGAGGACGGGATGCTGTCGTTCCCCTCGGAGTCGGACGACGAGGAGTCCGTGTCCACAAACTCGCGGGACTTCTGCTGCGAGGTCTTGGTGGGCGCCTTGGGCTTCCGTTTGTCCACAGTGCTGGTGACGGGGGCCGCGGTGGGCCTCGGCGAGGATTTGGGTTCTTTCTTAATACTCGGTTTGCGGGAACCCTTGGTGGCCGCTTTGGGCCGATGAGGAGGTATCTCCGGGGCGGGCTCACTCTCCACTCGGAGACCGCCCTTGGGTTCCTCCACCACCGGGGGCTTCTCCGACTTTTTGGGCTGTTTTTTACCCACGCGGATTCGTGGATTCGCGCCGCCCTCGCTCTGGGCCGGGGATTTTTGCCGACCCCGGCCCCCCTCTGCACCCTTTTGTGCTGCCCGTAGGTCCCTGCTAGGTGCCACCGAGTCTTTTGAGCCCCCTCCCTGGCTGCCATAGCCTCGCCCCGAGCCATTGTCTCTGCCTTCTTTCTTGCACTTGGTCGGGACATTATTGTTGTCCACCGGTGAAGCTGGGGAGAACTGCTTGGCCTTCTTGAACCAATTATCCAGCTGCCACTTGTTGGTAGGTTGTTCAGGCTGAATGGGTGCAGGAGAATACACAAAGTCAGGACATATTCTTGGTGAATGAATCATCTATATAAAAAAAAATAAAATAAAAAACTATTTTGGGCAGAAAAAAAATATTGAATTATTTATAAATAACAACAGCTTTGTATAAAGAAGTGATCTGATCATTACTTCAGGAGAGGCGGGCCGCGGGGGCTCGTTGGCTTCACTGTCCGTCGTGCTGCTCTCACTCTCGCTGTCCGAGCCCGAGCTGCTCTCGGAGCCGCTGTGGCTGCTGGAGTCGTCCCTCGACTGCTCCGCTCCTTCACTGTTATTGCTGTGGTTGCAGAAGAAAGTCAGAAAATATTAGATTATGTGCACAGTGTACAGTGTGCTTCCTGGCACGTTTCCATGAGCTCAATATGAAACGGCAAATTTTATAAACAGGCATATAATATAATAACATAATATGGCAATATTACGAGTATGTAGATCCTCAACACTTTATCCTTTCCTTTTTGACAGAGGAAGTATTGCATCTCCACTGTGCCTTCTCTTCCAAAACGAGGAACACAATACAAGATCTCTCGATAAAATAAAAGCCAAAACACCACTCCAGGCTCAAAACTTGTACTCGAGTCAACACTCCCTGACACATATATACATAACATAAAAACTCAAAAATTCAAGTTTCACAGAAGTAAATTCACTATGCTCTGTTCTTTACCTTGCTGACGTGTTCCTTGAGGCATTCTTGGCAGAGTCCTGCTCTACATCACTATCTTCGCTGCTGCTCAGCTTCAGGTCATCTTCGAGCATACTAAGATACAATGAAGCATGATTAAATCTATGTATTTTTATTTTTTTCACAGCAGTGTAATTGCTGCAGTCTGGGAGCGCTGGGTGTGTCTACCTATGCATGTCTAGTTACTCTCCTAATTCATCATAATTATTTATTTAAGTATCCTAATTTCCTAGGGTCTGTGAAAACTAAACACAAGGGATGAGAAAAGAGGGAAAGAAGAGGGTTTTGGTACTTACGTGGGTTGGTCTTCGCAAGCTTTGGACTGGTGGCTGCTGGAGCTTTTGGAGTTACTGCCTCGCTCTAAAAACACAAAAAAAAAATCATGAGCAACAAGTAAACATGCACATAAGCACAAAACATATATAGATGGTGCATATATGTAATGTGTACACGATTGTGTGTGTTTGTTTGTTTGTTTGGATGTAAAATGTGACCAATACTCACTGTGTACACTTGGAAAAGGGTGAGAATCCTGAGAATAAAAGATATAATTGTTGATATCAGCGTAAAGGTTTTTCTTATCTTATGTCAACATTGATAACAGTGAAAGGAGTTCATTGAAATGAGCAAATACGGATTGTGGCCATGAGCTCACTTAAGTTAATGACAGTGACAACATAACTATGAGGAGCTGTTGAACGTTCCATTTCTGTCATGGTAAATATTTATCTGCAATAAGCCTGATCTCTTTATTGCCACCAAATGGGGTTTCTTTGGATTGGCCTTATGCGTTATATAAGGTCTGTCGCAAACAACAGTAAAAAACATATAATTAGGCCTTATTAATTAATCACGACACACAATCATTTCAAGCAAACAGTCAACACAGCCACTAATGCAATGCTGACCTTGGTAGGGAATGGAAACTTGGAGGGCTCTGTTTTGCAGGGGGTGTGGATGGCTGTCAGAGGAGGGGGCCACGACTGAGTCATTTCCTGAAAGAAAGACAGAAAACACACACACACACACGCACGCACAGAAAAATGTGCAAAATGAGTTGTAAGGCATGAGCAATGTCAAATTCTCTTTTATTGACTCAAGGAAGTGGGGGTTTTCGACTCTTGGCCAAATGCTCGTCTGGGAGAGGGAGCTTTTAATAAAAAATAAATAAAATGATGAACATACCTTCAGAATTTCATCGACACAATTGGCGTCACCAGAGCCCTGGAGACAAACAAAAACATCATGCTCAGCACATATGCTCATAAACAACATGATGTCAATGGAGCAGGTGAGAGGTGGCGTCCATTTTGAGAACCGTGACTCACTCCATAGGCATTTTGGGAAGACGTTTAATCAGACTATGTGCAACAACACTATGCGAGGCAAGGGGTTTACTACAGTGATTACACTGTGTCTATAAGCTATAACAGTGTGCACAGCACTGTTAATTCACCTTGTTCTGTTATTTTATTATGAATATTTATTACTTTGCCATTTTTATTCTTCATTCAAACTACTTTCACTTCTTAGGATTTGAACCTTCTGGGCCACAAAAAAAAAAAAAAAATCACACACGTTACCTCTACGGGCTGCGAGGGGATCTTGAGTTTGGAAAGCGAGGCCTTGCCGTTGGACTTCATCTCTCCCATGGTGCTGCTGTGCGACTGTCCGCTGTAGCTTTCCGCCTGCGAGCTCTTGGGTTCCGCGGTTTCTTGGCCGTCCATAGGCCGCACATAAGCTGTGGGCTTCTGCAGCATGGATCCGGGCTTAGACATGAGCGACGGGGGAAAGGCCTGACTCGAGTGCTGTCCACTGGTGAAGGAGGTGTGAACCCGTGAGGGGGAGTCCCAGTTGGCCTCTCGGTCTCGCGGGGACTTGGAGCGGTAGCGCTCCTTGCTGTGGTGCTGCTCGGCCGACAGGGAGCTCCGCGAGTGGCCGCCGGAGGAACTCAGCGAGCCCTTGGCCGGACTGGACGTGTGCGACTTTGAGTGGTCCGACCCGCCGCTGTGTTTGCTGGACTTCTTCTCCCGCACCTCTCCTCCTCCTCCGTGTCTTTGGCTACTGCTGCTGCTGCCGCTGCTACTGCCTCCGCTGTTCCTCTGGCTGCCGTGCCCGCCCTGGAGTCCTGAGCGTTTCTGGGACTGGGACGAGGATCCACCTGCTGCGGGACCCACAGGTGTCCACTTACTGCTCTGGCTGCCGCCGCCGCTACTGCCGCCGCGCTGGTCCGGGCCAAACAAAGGGGGACCCGATTTCTCCTCGGAGGAGGACGAGCTGTTCTGAGGTTTTCCGCTAAGCTTAGGAAGTGTGTCACCAATCGGCTCTTTCATCTCGTCGTAATTGCCCAGCATGCTCTGAATACGGCTGGACAGTTTATCTTCCTTGCTGGACTGGAAAGAGAAGCGGAGAACGGAAGAAGAGGTGGAGCAGGGGACATGGAGATGATGGGGGTGGGGTGGGGAGGGAGGGGGGTGTCACAGAGAAAGGGGAGAGAAAAAAATTCATTAATAAGAAAATGAATGAGCGCAAAATGAACATCGGGAAAGCGGAGAACACGGCCATTGAGGGCACGCGTTCAACACTTAGGTTAATTACTTTCTACGAAAAAAAACAGGAATAACGTGAGAAAAAGTACCGCTCTTACAAAATACACTTTAAAATCAGTCAAACAATCAAGTGGTGCAAAGATTATTTTTTTTTATCCAACAAGAAACAAAGTGCATCTCCATATCACCAGCTGTGCATTTGAAATAATTGACTGAACTTAGAGGGAGCCCCCGTCGGCCAATCACAAAGTCACCCTTGTTCAAACCGATGGCCAGATCGGCCCGAGCCCATCTGTGACCACAGATAAGGGTCTACTCCTAGTTCCAACACGGGGGTTAATCAATCACTTTTCAGGCTGTGGGTTCCAGCCGACCTGTTTGCAATCAGCCCGCCACAGAAGTCTGCGCAGAGTATCCAGTTTCACAGGCAGGCTCAGGCCTCGGCTCTGTTTGACAGAGTCACCGAGGAGCTGGAGAAACTGAAGGCGTTATCTGTGGGCAGGAAATGTAACTAGCTCGGCCATAATGTGCCCTAAGCTGCCCCCTGCTAACACAACCTGGCTCACATGTGTGAAGCCGGTGAACTGTAGCATCACTTATTTCTAACATAAAGGTGCCCAGTGCACTTTTATCATTATCGGTGGTTAAGGGAACCCTGATGGCAGAAAAGGTGCCTCAACATCGACAAGTGAGCGACTCTTGATCTCCGAAATATATATATATATATTTTTGGGCTCTTCATTCTATGCAGCTCAGTTACGTGCGCATGAACTCTGCACCATAAAAGTGTTACTGCCCTGCTGGTCTACATCTGGGAGGCCACAGCTGCAGCTGCGTGCACACACATGGCCTTTAATGCAGAGCACAGTAAACTTCCACTTAGTGGAGCATGACAGAAGGGGGGGGGGGGGGGGGGGTGAGCAGGAGACGAGAGATACAACGTGCAGAAAAAGCCAGTGACGTGAACTGTCTTTCCTCTCACATATTTTTCCAGTATGCCGCGACTCCTTTTTTGTTTTTTAAGTCCATTGTGACAACAGAAGAAAAAAAAACAAAAAAAAACATGCATGGTGGATTTATTCTTTTTTTTTTTTTGCTGCAAACGCCTTTTTCAAAAGGTCATTGACGGATCCTTCTTTAATCTTCACCTTTTTTTTTTTTTACCTTTCACTTTGTTGTGGACCAAAACACAGAGGCCGGCGCTCATCACTCACCTCCGCCACCCATTCTATTCCCAACCTGTCAGGACACATTCCTCGTTGGCGCTTTGATGTGTTGCACTAGGAGAGGAGCCACTTACCTCTGTTCGAATCTGGTTAGTGGCAAAGATTAGACCGACGCAGAGAACGCAAATCCTCTTTACAATTATATCGGATCTGGGAGATGGCTGGCCCTGCATCTATGTGTAAGACACAGTGGGTGCGCGGAGGAGGGGGCAAGCTGGCAGGTTTTTATGTTTACTTTCTACAGTTCCACTACAAAACAGCAAAGCAAGAACATGTGCTGTAAATTCAACCGACTCCTCGGTCCTCTTTGTCCGATAATCTTGATAGCTAACAACGATTCAATTCAAGCTACAAACACCCAGAAGAAAAACATCTGATGTTTGTTTTGTTTTTTTTACTTGACACAAAAAACACACTCTGTGCTGCGCACAAATGGCCGAAATATACCTTTTAATAGATGAGAAATTATCTCAACTCCAAGATTAACAGTCAACTTCGAAAAAGGGCTTATTGACACCTGACACATAAAAATCCAACTTATTTATTTTCTGCCAACGCCAAACAAACCCAAGGCTGCAGGATCCAACTTACAAATTGAAGATGTTTTTTTTTTTGTTTTGTTTTTTTTTCTTTTTAGAAAGGTCACTCTCAGAGAGTTTAACAAATATGTCAAAGTGTGAACGCACACCTGTGGATCAACACCAGATAAAAGAGGGTTTTTCCGCCTAAAGCCACACATTCCTCTTTGCTGTTTAAAGGCAATCACATATTGACAAAAAAAAATTCTGCTGGTAGAGTGAGCAGTCCTCACTTCCTGTCACTGATACAAATTCCATGTAACTGCCCGAATCAATTACTGTCAAAAGTGAACATGAGCCTATTTCACTTACCACTTTGTAGGGCTCAGGGAAGAGAGGGGAATTTGCTGGAAAGGCCTCTCCTCCTCCCTGTTGGATTTCTTGATTTCTCCTTTCTCTTTCTTTCATTCGGAGCACATTGCGGTCCTCACGGTTCATGTTGCTAATAATACAAACACAACAGTAAAGAGTCAAAAAAAAAAAAACACCCAGAGTAGACACAATAAACACTGCGATCTCCTGGCTCTACTTCTCAAACGAAACAAAAAAAAAAAAAATCAAGGATGGGCATAAACGAAGCGGTGTTATGAAAACCAGACATTCAAAAAGGAAACACCTGACTGAAGTTTTTTCGGAGACCTCGAACTTAGTCTGAGGCAAAAGTGAAGGAACAAAAAACTGCATCCGTACATACAGTCTTTCTGTGAAAGGCATACAGTTGGGTGGTGGCATCTTCTCCCTGCCGCACTTGCAGCGCGTGAACCACAAATAGGTTCACTGGTAAAAACCCCAACACATCATACACAGGGAGGGTGACAGAGATGACCTGCAGAGAAAGTAGCCTCTAATAAGATTAGCCGAGTCCAGACACAGCGCAGTGGCCGACTCCTCCTGCAAACAATCGCCACGTACAGATGGTCAATGCAAATTTGCGCCGCAGCTGAAACAACTGGCGGCCATTCTTTCTTTTACTTCGTCGCACATAGACAAATTTGTTGACTGAACACTTTGTACAGCTGCTGGCTCGCCGCGCGTCGGGATGGAATTGAAAGACGTTTTGTTTTGAACATGTGGATTTCAGACGCATCGTGCCCATATTGCCATATTGCTACGTGTATGATACATTAAGCAAAATATATTCATAAAAGAATCGGAACGTCCCATGAAATTCTACGTCGAATACCATCTGAAACAAGGGCATAACATAAGGGCATTTAGACTGTTGAGCATCTTGTTTAACAGAGAGCAAGTACAAAGCTTTGTAAACAAAATTTCAATAAAATAAAAAAAAATATGCAAATGGTCAACCAGGCGCGTCACCTCTAAGTCGACAACTCCAGGCTCATTCAGCAACAACAATGATGTTTTTTTTATTTTGATGCTGTTGACATAAAGCGATTATGCTGCAACCACCCGGCCTCCTCCTAGATTACAAACACAACACACAGTGGTGTTTTTTTTTAAGTCCCTACAAAGTATGAAGCAGATGGGAAACTGATCTTAGAAAACACTTCAATCGGGGAGGACAAACAAAACTAAGAGACAAACTAGATTATACACTGTTTGTGAAACTACGGGGAGTTCCCTGGAGGAGCTCGCTCACCTCGCACATACAAACCGATCCGGACTAGCACTCACTTGTGAATGTTCCAAACTAAATCTTACCAGCACTTGAGGAAAATCGTTTTTTCAGGTTTTTATTATTATTATTTTTATTATGGCTGGTTGTCTTAAAACCTTTGAGCACGTCTAAATGCGATTTCCCTGACCAACCTCTTTACAGAGACTCTGCTTTGTTCATCAACAACGCCAAACTACAGTGTGAGTCACCGAGTGTACCAGACAAAGTTGCCTACACACCATCGTGGGGCTACATTCAACCAAAGCTCAGGAAGCAACCGTAAGAGACGACGCTAGCAACCGTCAAGTCAGCTGTTCAGTTTATTTCACCGTCTCAAAGAGGCCTCCTCAGTTCCGACGGCTCGGTAGGTAGACCCGGGTATTTAACACGAGACCTCCTGCTTCGTTAGCGCTCGTGGCTGTCGTAGCGCTTGTTGCCTGATCACCTGAGGAAACCCTGTGCCATCAATCACCCAAACACGCTCCGATGCCTCAAAAACAAACCTTGCATGTATCGGCAAGTCGAGTATCGGGGCATAACTTCAAAAACGGTGACACACCCCGTAAATAAAAACAAACAAAAGGTGCCAGATGTGCCGGGGGAAACTGGCAAATCCACGGCCACTTTGGCGAGAACGAGAACGGACTCTATCCACAACCAAGTTCGATATGCATTGTTATTAACGGGATTGTGCCGCAATAAATGTTTAAAAGAAAGTATTTAGGAAAGAGCTCTTTACGTGCGGTGGAAATGATGCTCTGTGTATATCTACTAGGCAGACAAATGAGACTAAATGCTGAGGTTCCAAAGGTGCTTCTAGTACACTGGTTCTGCATGTACGTGTAAAATTGATGATGCCAGTTTTGGAATGAGGCTGCATGTGTGAATGGCTCATTGAGGTGATTGTGGGTTTCAACAATACTGGTGCAGTAATGCTAGTATTTACCAGCTGGAAGTGTTTTATGTTATGCCGTTCCCATATCAAAATATCTCCGCCATGTAATCCAGCCTGGTGAGGCTCCCTGTCCTGTTATGTTATGTTTTTTTTCTTTTTTTGAAAGTTCACTCCAGTTCTTCCAGGGGGAAAAAATGCAACATGTGCTTTTGATTTTAATGGAAGTAAGGGACAGACTGAAACTCATGTATGTGTAATGATGTTAAAGATGGACAGATTAGAGGGCTTTTATGCAGAACACCTCATGATTCTGTCTTTGCTGGCTTAAAAAAGTGTCACCGCGGTTGTGGCATTTTAAGGAGCTTGCAGAAAAATAGAAAACAAAGACGCGACGTGTCAGACTGCAAAAATAAAACATTGAACAAGCTGTATTACAAATGGGCTGGTGTTTAACACTAGCTCAATATAAATAATGAACTTTTAATGCACTTTTCAAATGTGGTGATAAACTTGGTTTTGCCACAGCGGACTGACAAGCGAAAACATATTTATGTGTGGTTGTCGTTACAAGAGAGACTTTTGTAAACATCAGCAGTCTGACCACACTTCAACATGTGTGTACTGTTTACAACATGATGGACAAGGACGTGTATGGAAGTGTGGCTTAGCACGACAGAGGCATATTGATTGGCATTCTTACGCAATATGAAAAATGTGTGCATTGTGACAAAGGAAGTGCTAAGGGCTAAGGGCATGGTGGATGGTCTGTGCCCAGCTGTAGTCATAATAACCCAGATTCCGTTAATGCCAGATGCCATGAAGCATTTCTAACTTTCAAAATGTCTATATCTTTTTCCCTTTCCCCGTTAAGTGGCGGCCAAATGAGCATATCGGTTATTTATTTTTGTGGGCAGTAGCTGAACCTGCGGTTTGTACAAATAAAATAAGCCTGAAAAAAAACACTTTTTATTAGTAGCTATCAAATAAAACCACAGACTCGTACTAAATTGAGAAGCCAAATATGACGGGCACAGATCATAAATGAGCTTTGGTTTGAACACTTGGCTGAACCTACATCTACAGCCCTACAGAGCTCACCGGCTGCCAGCATAGCAGGGAAGCCAAAGTAGAAAATTGAAAACAGACTTCTTCCACAACATACATTTAAATGTATGAAGATTACAAATAAAAGAATAAAGTGTAACTCCAGCTGCATGTATTGCAATCATTCAACAGCGTGGGCTTCACTGAAAAAGGTCAAAGTCTGCCGAGTTGAAAAGGCAGTTGACTCTGTTCCTAAATTAATCAGCTCATCTGCCCCTTTCTCGCTCTAAACACACAACAGCCAGGCCACGTCTTCAACATAGGCAACAACAACACACACACAAAAAAAAAATGAAACACTGATGGTTATCTGAGCTTCATGAATACAGGACGGGTTGTTCTGTGACACATACACATTGTGGTTAAGACAACCAAAAACATTTCTGTACGACTCGCATGTACAGACAGCTAGGAAAAAAAGAGAGAGAGGACAGAGACAGAGAGAGAGAGAGACAGAGAGAGTGTGAGAATGAATTGCTCGATTTCTACCAGACACCAAGAGAAACGAGTAAAGCAGCCAACTAGTTGTGCATTTCTTACCCTGACTGAGAGGCCATGGCCCCGACCACTGAAACATTGGAAGGAGGAGGGGAGGAGGGTTCAGAGGATCTCCCAGGGATTCAGAAGTATACTCCTCATGGCTTGTCAGCCTAAATTTCCTACACCAGCCTCCTCCTGGGTAGACAAACTGGCTTTCTCGCTGGCTGCTCCTGTGGGCGTCCGGCTGAATAAAGTCTAACAGCAGTTGTTTCGTAGTTTTTTCTCGTTTTACTCCACTCGATGGTACAATGTATTTCCTTGGAGTGGAGAGAAAATCTGACTTAGTGAGGGGAGGTGACTGCTCGCTCTCGGGAGATACCACAACGGCAAACAGCGGGGGTAGTCACATGCTAGGTGAAGTCGAGAGGCAACCACGGCTATTGTCTCTGTCTGTGTGTGGTGTGTCAATGTAGAGAGAATGTAAGAGACAAAGAGAGAGAGAGAGAGACAGACAGACAGAGAGAAAGAGTGCCGGCTTGCCTAGTATCCACATTGGTGCCAGAAAGTCCTGGTGCTGCCTCTTATCTTAAACACTAACACTGTGGGCCAATTTTGAGCAGAGAAACAAAGTAAAAGAACCTTTTACTTGCAGGTCAACGCCAAACGTGACAATACATAGATAGTTTTGACACTGAGGCTTTGGCAAAGTCAATTAAAACGAAACCCGACAGTGCAGTAAAATTGAGCGATCTACCCATTTGCCTGAAATGGAATTATAACGACACCATCACAACAATAAAAACATATTATTACATAGAAAACATATACTTTATATGAAAGTACCTGAAATAATAATTGTATTAGAGATTCATTAAATTCAGCCCCTGCAACAGCTGCGCCGAATCTCGTTCGGTTCGTTATATTCCTTTGGTTACTATGTCGAAGAAGTATCTACTTCAATCGGAGTTACTTCTTGTTCCATATTTCAGCCTATCAAATAATTAATTAATGAATAAAAAAATAGAAATGTATCAATGTTGGTTCAAAAGACTAAGAATACTAAAAATACATTTTAATGGGTCGAGGTACAGTTTGAACCCCCCGTCCCCTCCCCACAACTATGTCTACAATTAATCCGTTCTCTCTGTGAATGAATCTTTTAATAAAATATTTTATAAAAAATATCAAAGCCACGCTACGATGACAAAAGGAACGCATAGATCATTACACCACCTGCTTACGCTCAAAAGTACACCGATAACAAACGGTCATAATATACCACTTAAAATAGGATTAAGAACACTTAGGCTATAAGTGAGAGAATCTTACTGCCATATTAATTAGCAAAACACAGCCTTCCAAGTCAATTAAGGAGGGGATCATTTGGGAGGAAAAGCGGCGTTGAGGGAGCAGAGGGACGGGGAATTAATTTACCCTCTCTCCGAGAATGGCACGGTCCACCTCGTCCCATAAAAGGAGATGTTATTTTACACCACAGGGCCTCTCCTCCAGTGTGATGTCACTGCCCTCGGTAAAGCCCCGGCCAATCGGAGCCCGCCATTCCGTCAACAACCACCCTCCCTCCCTCCCTCCCCCACCATGCCCTGAGCACAGGGCAAAGCACCAGTGCAGCCTGTTAAAGAGACAGAGAGCGGTTTCCGGCTGTAACAAGCCCAAGACATTTTCATCAGCTACATGCGACAATGATGTCACATGCTGACAAATGTATCATCATCCTATGTCGCAAGGTTGTTTTTTTTCCCCCCTAAGAGTTAGTTAATGGTCTGACACAGTTAGTTCTCGACATCTACACTGTTCTTTAGAATCTGGAATGACGCACATTACACCGTAGCAACCTTTCACCCATCTAAAAACATATTTTTCTTTGGGTCGTCTTAAAAGTCGGAAATCTCATCAGCCCACAGTTTTCTCTTCAATATCTAGTTTCATCTCGCCGACACCTGCTTTTTGGGCATGAATGGCTGCTTTTACTTGGTCACTAAGGATTTTTCTTTTTTCTTCCAAACTCAATTGAAATAAAGGAACACACAATAAATGAGGCCTGCAGCATTATGACTTTGCCAGATCTTTTGAAAATCTTTGTCTAGTGCTGGAAAGCGAACGAGAGAAAAAGTTTTCCTGAAAACAAAGTCTTGACCGCACATGCAAATGTGGGGAACTCCCTTTGAGTCACTTTACAAAATCACATTATTGTGACATTATTAAATGCGTAAGTAGTCTTTATGATCAGAGCTGACATCCATGTGTAAACTGTACTATTACGAATATTTTTTATTGAACACTTGATATAAAACACTGCTACCAAAGGCTTTCATCTAATGTCTTTCTCTCTTCATTCACTTCCACGAATTAGCCAATTATTATCAGCACACAAATTGTACGAGACAGTTGTTTTTTTGTTTCAATAAAAGACATCAATGGGTTTTTGCAACTGACAACATAAATGTGCGTCTGTGTTTTACATGCGAGTTTTGATTCGGCCGTATAGAAGTGTTTCAGGAAACAGGAGGCATTCACACTCGTCAACTGTCATACAAGGTTTCCTGTGGCTAATAAATGCACTCTCACAAAGGGCATTTCATCATGTTTCTCGGTAGCAGAGGTACAGATGGGCAGCGAGTGCCACCACCCCTGGTGCTTTTGAAGCAAACCTGCTGACTGCAGGAATTCCAGAGGGGGTGCCCATTCAAATGCTGCAAACCTGCCTCACACAAGCAGCTGTTTGGGGGGGGGGGGTGCATGCAAATCCCCTTTTTTTTTTTATGTATAAATACATACGAGTAAATGTCAAAATTAGGATCGGGTCCAACTGTTCCGAATTCTTCAGCTCCTCCTTCTGTCCTCGGTGAAAACCCTGAAATATTTCTACGCAGCTTCAGATTAGCTCACATTAACATATCAAAACAAGAGTCTTACGTCCTGATTGGCGCGTTTGCCAAACAACTGCTCATATCCTTTCATTCAGCTGGGTTTGAGGCATTTGAACTGAGTAACATTCTCCGAATCCGCAGGAGCCGGTTGCATTGACCAATCCTTGCCTAATGCTGTGACTGGGCGGCATTTAAAAATTAATTAATCCCCTTCATTCAGGGGTGTCTTAATTTCTGACACGCAGCAAACCTGTATGCCGGGTTGTGAGAGGCGCCGTTCTCAGGGAACACAAAACTTTGACGTTAATGTTTACAAGTATAATCCCCTTGGACGTTAAGATCAGAATAATCATATTCAAAATATGATTGCACGAGCTTATAATGCTCTCACCTGCAGCTCCAACACGAGAAACACATTTCTCAGGGAACTTTTCTCTAAGTTCATGGAACATGACACACAATCATCAATTATCTTGGCAGCGTTTTCAAAGAATCTGCGTCATTGGAGATCCTCCATGTGCACACAATGTTTCTCAAGATTATTTCACTTTTTGTTTGCATTATCCTTTGTCAGTTTCCAACACAAACCTTGGTGATGAGTCAATATTGATTTAATGTACTGGTGCAAGTACCGGTTGAGCTCTCAAACATTACAAGCAAAGATATGGAAATGATGATGATATCTTGCAAGAGCTGCCAGTGAATGTCTGATAAGAGTATACATATGGGTATTTTTTTATTTTTTTTTAAAGGGCCATCCTAATCTTGCACATCTCTTGTGAGACAAAATTAAAAACATATTTTGCATTTGTTTAGTAAAATGAGGACCGTGAATAGGACCAGTCAGAGTGTCTGTAGTATCTCATTGTCTTGCATGACACTACACATAATGTCACTTGTATGAACAAGGCCGTCAAATTCATAATGTATATTTATTCTTCTAATATTGAACTAAATATTGATCATTAATGCAGCAGTTGAGGAGCCTGACTTGGTCATATGATCAACCCTAAGCTTTGTGATATCAGACCGTTAAGCTTGGGGCACCCGCGCCTACCCACACGGAACACTCACTTAAAGGCCTGTTGCTCGACAAAGACACACATGAACTGTACCACAGTCATGGCAGTTCTGAAAACTATAATTACCCAGAAGAAATGTGACCGAAGCAATTGCTCAGCAGGTATTTAATATTTACGAATATCTGCGATGTGGTATGTTTTCCATAGCTCATCGCTTTACTCGGAGAGCCTTCTGGACTATATTTGACAGTGTTCGTATCGGAGTATCGGCTCGCCTACAAATAGAAACATGCTGAACTATGGCTTACTATGCTAAACCTCAAAATAAACCTCTGCATCCCCAGACACTTTGATAACATGCTGTAGCCAAACATGAATTTAGAATAAGAGATCAGACGATGAAATATTAAACTGCACAACAGTTTATGTTGGCAAACTTGGTGTACCATTACTTGCTGTACTCATTTTACTTTTCACATCACTTTCAGATGTGTGCCGTTTGTCGACGGTCCATTTGTTACGGCCTGCAAAGCATTTCACCGGGTCGTGAAAAAAAAAATATTGTGCTAATGAATTGTATTGCCGTTTATCAGAAGTACTCCCTCTGCAACAAACTACGGCTGATGTTACCATTTCCAGACTGATGTGCCGAAGCAGGGGTCAAACCGTATGGACCTGAGCCATAACTGTGAAATGGAATGGCTTTAATGAGCCTCACCTCCGTAGGACAGTATAGCCACATGAGAGTTTGATTCACATCCCAGAGAACAAAAAGCTGAAGAACAGATGCATGAGGTCAGGACATGGTGAATGGCATATTGTTCTGCTGTGTGCTGCAAGAGTACTGAGGGATAAAAAAAGAGCTGCTGATGCCTGATTAGATTCAGGCTAATTAAACTGGCATACTCTAGAAAGGCCTTCAAACAACTTTGTTTCGACAAGCTTCTGTTTGTATGGGAAATAATATTTTACTCTAAACTAACAGAAAAAA
The DNA here is from genome assembly GCA_016785305.1 of Colistium nudipinnis. Taxonomy (NCBI): domain Eukaryota; kingdom Metazoa; phylum Chordata; class Actinopteri; order Pleuronectiformes; family Rhombosoleidae; genus Colistium; species Colistium nudipinnis. The sequence goes on along the minus strand of JAFBJU010021519.1, from coordinate 597,989 downwards.
AGCTGAAGATGCAATTAGCTCCTTCTTTGGGTCGGAATAAAAATAAAAAAAGTAAGTTATAAAAAAAAACAATAGTAACTGTATAAATCATATGATCCATTGTTTACTTCACTTGCTAAATGTAGAAAGTGTATTTAAATGTTGAAGACAAGGATGTTGAGAATAGAGAGTCATCTTGAGCCTTTGGTTAATTCAGACAAGGCCTACTCTGCTAGTCTTTTACAATCACTTGTTTACAAACTGTCTTGAAACTTGCCGTCGCTCACGTCCCAAATATCCAGCCTGAAAAATCCCGACCATCCTGCTGCAGAGGTGCTTGGCTACATAATGTTATACTAAACGCTAAATGCCACAGAGAGAAAAAAAAAAACAGGAAATGAAGAGGATTTGAGATTGAGCTGCGTCACAGGGAGCAGAGGACTGAAAGATGGAACTATGTATCCCTGTATTACCATATAGTTGGAACTGTATTTAACAACACTGGTATTCAGGAGTGAACACATTCAGCTTGTTTCCTGTGTTTAGTTAAGATTGTCCATGATAGTAAACCCACACAAAAACTACAGCACCTAGTCATCCAACTTTTGTTCTTCTAGTTGTTAAAACTTCAACCTCGGGTCCTACGAGAGCTCATTAGAAGCTGTTTAAATGTCATGTAACAATGCAAAATGGACTCCACAGCCATTATACATATTTTTAAATTCATATTCATATTTATCCACATATCTAGTGACAAACGGTAAACTGTCAGACTTCCCAATTCGCTAAACTGTGTCGGTAATCAGTGTCCATAAACATCACAGTTCGGAAGGAGGGGGTGTATTCACTTCCTCGATTCAACAATTAAACAAATATAATCATTCTCAGTGTGTACACACATTCACAAAACACTTGCACCGCACACAGTGTACTTCATAAAAGAACCGACCCCGACATCTCGCACAGCCTAAAACTTCCACCGAGCACAGCTAACTCACAGCTACCTGCCATTAATGAGTTCATGACCTCAGGCCTACTCCACCATGACGACCAACCAATATAAGCAAAGTTGATTGCTGTGTCCTTGTGTGCTGCTGGGTGTATACACACACACACACACACACACACACACACACACACACACACACGCTCCTCGGTGATAACTCTTGTACTTACTCCGGACTTATGATGCATTTTCTGGCCCTTCCCCCAACTGTGGCACGTAAAATGGCTTCCTAGAAAAAGCACATCAGCTGTCCTTTCGCTAAACCAAAGCTGGACACACACGCGCACACACACACACACACACACACACACACACACACAAGGTTTTGTGTTGACTTCGTGCGCAATTGCCATTGGGATGCGTTTAATGTTGTTCTTTTAGCCCGAGAGAGCTCGAAATGACACCGAGTTATCTCGCGTGGAATCACATTTAAAGAGCAAGATGTGCGGAGACTGATGGGACAACAAACCAAAAGTTTACTGCATGTGACCGCGAACAAATCTGACGATTTGGGCCTCGGATTTGGCAACGATCAAGCGAACACAACCGAGAGCAGTCTAAAAGTGTTGCTCATATTTAATGTAACCAGTTGATGATTTAGTTCAACTCGCAGAGTTGCATACGGGCACGATAAACAAATTGTTAACAGCTGCTGGTTCTCGTTTACGCTCAAAACCAAGCGAACATCGTCCTATCCGATATAACATTCGTTAGCCAACTTAGACGAGTGGGTTATAGCAAACGTGGCTAAAACAGACAAAACACAAACATCGGACGTCATAACCTGCTGTTAGTACACACAACAGAAACATCAACACCATTTCTAACACAGCGATGTTTGCGTTTCTTTTCGACCACAAAGAGTCTTAACATTCTCAGAATACGCACTTACCGTTCTCATTTCATTTATCCGTGAGGCTTGCCGTCACCTGCATTCAAAAATAAACAAGGACTAGACCAACGGGACTACCTGCATCTTCGCTGTAGCATAACGTTGGCTAGCCAAATCTGCTAGTAGCGTTTTGAGGCTAAGCTAGCGGCTAGCTAGCCCTCAAACCATTGGAAATTGCTGGAGACATTTAAATTAACAGTCGCTCCAAATGTCACACAGTCATTAGATGCAGCTAATCAACACACAGCGCCTTCTGTGACACGCAGCATCCTTACCTCTTGTCTTCTTTTTAGGCCCAAACCATTCTAGCTATGGGAAAGCTCTTTTCTCTTTGTCTTTTCCACTTCCAGTTACACGCAAAATGGACTCAGCGAGACGCTGCAAGAGCTGAAATACTAAAACTTAGCTGCCGGGCGCCATGTTCTCCTTAAAACGCGTCTGCACGCCGAGTGGAGAGTGACGGAGGATCATTTTGTCTGTCGTTCATTGTGTGGTCGCTGGACAGAAGTGAGTGTTAGGTGAGGTTGCTAGCTAAGTTGATTAGCCAGCAGGTAGAGACAAGACAGGATGCATGGATGGCAGCGAGCGATGCTGCCTTCAGCTGCTCTCGGAAATCTCTCAGCCACATCAACCATCAAACGGAACAAGGAAGTTAGTGCATAATCAGTGCTTTTTTATAACAATAATATGGAGAACATTAGTTTGAAAATAAGAAATAACCATTTAGTGTATTCAACTATAAATTAATGATTATTGTGACACCGACCATGTTTCAACATTTCGAAATCACAAACGAGACAATTAAGTCCAACCCAGTGTGTAGTTGCATCATTGTGATAGATCCCACGGTCAGTGAATGCGACACTCCTGTGACGCACAGGTTGCCCAGATTTGACGTTCACAGAGGAAATCAGTCTTTGTTCCTCCCTGTGGATTAATCTCTAATATTAAATACATGAATTGATCGCTAACTTCACGTATCACGTCTTAGTTCTGATTAATAAATTAGAATTTACTAATCCACTCATGGTTTTCTAATTTCTCCAAGTAGCATCAGCAGGAAATTGCTGGCCAGATAAAAAACAAGTAGTTTTGGAATTTTCTTGTCGATTTCTGCAGCTGTGTTTTACCACAGTATCGTGGTATTCCATTAAAATACCTCCATCAACACCATCTTGATCATCATTATCGCCTTAATAATCATCATTGTTGTCTTGTTGTCTGAAAAGACAAGAGGCGACCTAGCTCGGTACAGATTTACAATAAGAATCCCATATTCAAGAGCTCAAACTATTGGGTTATCGGCATAATATTGATCTTGTATAGCAGAATAACAATTTAAATCATAAAATTAATGTTAGCCTGACAGACAATACATTTTCAGTGATTTTGAGATGCTTTCTTAAAATACTCAATTTGGAAATTAATTTAATCCAATCTAATTATCAACATTTTATATCTGTAGTGATTACAGTGTGTCATCACTTAAACGGAACACACTCTTTCACAAGGGCAACGACAGAATAGTCTTTGAAACAAAAACATTTTATTTTACAGTGAAACAAGCAATTTGATGACAAGACCAGTTAAGTTTAATTGGAACATGAACGTTTTTATCCCCCATATCTTGGTCTTCTACTAATGTCTTTTGATAGCTAGACGTGGTGTTGCATTATAACGTTTGTGAGCTGTGCATATTCAGTTTGACTAAAAATATACTTTAGTACAAAATCACAAGCTTTAACGTGAATAAGGACACTAGTTACTGTATCTCACATCTTTAAAATATATATCCTGCTCAGTAAGCCAACAAGCTTGAGAAAATATATTAGTAAAAGTAACCGGGGAAATAGGTTGGGAAAACACAACATAACACAAAAGCCAACTCAAGATAACTTCCTGTTCCCCTCTCCTCCTAGTCCTTTGATGCCAACAACACCGAAAACAAGCAGTATGCAGCTGTAAGATGAACGGCCCTAAAAGTAACCTGTTCGCTGGGATCCATCCAGTTTGAGATGGGTTTCGACGAATAAACATGGGGTTTGCTGAAATGTACAAATTGAGAAAAGCGACAAGAAAACACACGTGGATGTTCATTTCTTCTTTTTCTTCTTCTTTGGGGGTCCTTGATCTGAACCGCTGCTGCTCCCCGAGTCTGAGCTGTCTGATGACGAGGAAGACGAGGAGGAGCTGTCATCGTCGCTGTCACTGCTGCTGTCGCTGTCATCCGAGGAGGAGCTGGAGGAGTCGCTGCTGTCCGACGATGAGTCACTGGAGGAGCCGCCTGAATCACTGCTGCTGTCGCTGGAATCTTTAGCCCTGCGAGGTGAGGCGGCGGCGGCGCACAAAGGACAAGCATGAACACACAAGCTGCGAGCGCAGATGTGAGGTCCCGCTGCAGAGGCCGAAATGCTGCACGGGCTGTGGCGGCGGGTGTGGTGCGATTTTAGCAAAGGAAAACAAAGGGAAAGCCGTGCAGGGACATCAAACTTGGAAGCCATATACTGTAAATGGGGGAGGCAGGTTTACGAAGACCAATCTTAGCTTTTAATTCAGAAGAACTGATAAAATAGGCTCAATGGTGACTTTACAATAAATAAATAAAAAGTCTGCACTTCCTCCCACTCCTTTATGAACATTTGTTTAAGTAAATGTTTGTTTAGCTTTTTTTTTTATATATATATAGTGTATGTTCAAAATAAAAGAACTTCAATTCAATACATGACATCTGGCCCTCCCCACCAACAGACAAGCGTTGCCTGTCATTCTTAAAAAAAAACACCCCACACTAAATAAATGTGTGTTCATTAAACTGCACCAGTTGTTTGGTTTGATTGCGATTTTTTTTAGCATTTGACTGCTTCCATTCAACAAATCAAGCTTTGATAATGGCAGTGATTTCCAAGCTGGAGGGTGGTTGCACACATGACCGGGGGGGGAGGGGGTGTGGGGTGGTATCAGGGAAAAATAGGCCTTCTGTCAGAGCAGGCATTTTGACTTGGCTCACACTGTGGAGCTGATAACATTATTAATGGTTGTGTAGCACTGGAATAGCTGCAGGGACCAGAGCCATCATCTTAGTTATTAGTTCCACCTGTGCTTTTTATAGAATAATTCAAAAAATATCTCTGTGTTAAAAAAAAAAAGAAAAAGAAGAGCATCCGATCCATTTAGGAAAGGGAGAGATAGAGAAAAAGATGAAGGGGATTTGGATAAATCGCACATTTTAGGGTATTTTTATTTTGGGTGATGAATGTCGGCTCAGTGTTGGTTTTGGGAAACTAAAACACAACGTACATCCCCCTGCACTTCCTGTACTATGAATACACGTCTCTAATGGAAAAGGTTAATCAGTAAAGCCACATTTTTAGAACAGCTTAACAACGATATCCTTCTCGGTATGACCTTTCGGTAACATCATTTAAAACTACCACACGTGAACTTCAAAACACCAACTTACCAAAATGTGTTTTTTTTTAGAATCATCTTCAGAATACATTATTATTGGTCTAAAGGATAACTGCATATTAATCAACTGCAGTGTCTCACAGTGGCCCTCTACTTTTGCGGGCAGGTTTTTTTCAAATTTAAATTCATGCAACCAGGCTTTCATGTGACCCAACCACTCACATGTGACCGTGTAGACTTCAGTGTGACAATGTGCAAATGACCCAAACAAATTGAAATGCCAAGGGAGCCAGTGGAGTGAGCGGAGGCCTCTTTCTTGGATGAATGACATACCTTCAATCTGCAAGACTTAAACATTCAGTGTACTTACTTGCAAAAAAAAGTGTTATGTACACGTTACTTTTATAAATGGTGTATAATAGGATGTTTCCTGTAATAAGACAAGTAAACTTCATACTTTTGTTTAAATTAAACTAAACTAAATAACTCCATTGCTAATTACTTGCTAATAAACATGTTTATATTATCTAATGGCCTTCTACAATTATTTTAATTCATACTGTATATGTTAAAGTAATCTTACCAATGCAACCTTAAATGTCTGACTATTAACTATGAGCCAAGTTAATATAGTTGATCAAATGGGCCAAAATAATTGATTAAAGTATATTGTATATAAAGTGTGTTACTCTAATAAGAGTTTCTTGACGAAAATAAAAAAAAGTATATTGTTACTTACTTCTTTTTCATTTTCTTCTCAGTTGAGCCTTCTGTTCCTGGTCTGTAAAGAGAAAGAAAAGCATTTTCATTACCTTTTTAACATATATGTATATATATATATTTCAGTAATCATTTTATGTTTCATATATTCCAAAAAAATATATGCAACAAAATAAATGCCATGAAATGCATATCTATTGATATATCGATAGCTCCTGACAATAATCCGCTTGTATAAAACACTCCTGATTGTATACAGTTATCATGTCACAAAAGCAGTGGCACATTAATAAATTAAGCTTCAGCCCAAACATTAAAAAATGTCTTTATTTTATTGACACCTTGCTGTATTTATCATTACGCCCACTAGATGGCATGAAAAAGCTATAATATTTTCCTCTGTTGGGTTGGCAGTTTTAAGTAGCATAAAACTGGCAAAGACCTGACTTTCAGTAACGAGTGAACTAATGAAGATGTTTTACCCAGTGATGCTAAGGGGTTGGTTCTCATTCTCCTTGAGTTTCTTTTTCATCTCGACTGTCCTCGAGGGCCTGTGAACATATTTTCTCTTCCCTGTGCATTCGTAGGTCCAGTGTCCCATCTCCAAACACTTCTGGCAACGAACATGTTGTTTGTTCGCATCTCTGCATGTGGAATAAAACAAACACGGTAAATACAATTGAAAATGTAAGTGTAAGTGTTGGTCAAGGACTAATTTCCTCCAGTTTCATAGGCGTAGAAGACAAGAAAGGCATGTCTTCGAGTTATTTCTTTGTCATTGCATAGGATAGGTTCATAGGTTGACCCATGTACACAGACTGGGGTGGCAGGACTTATTTTGTTCATGGAAATAGTTTAGTGCATCATACAATATTTCAGAGATGCACCCAAATGATGGTGAACCAACACAATGACAGTAATGCTTGAGGAGTGGTCCTGCACTGGGAATATTACTTTCTTTATTGGTCAGTATTTCAGGGGTTACTGGTGACGATTTACCTGGCTAAGATGGGAAATGGGTTGGGCCGAGATTAGTTTTGTTTTCTTCTCAGACAGCAGGGGTGATTATAACACATTTTCACGTTTCCATTTTTAAGCCAATCACACGCATGAGCAATATTTAATAATCAAAAATAAACCGCAACACCCAATTTCCCTTATTCTGTCTAATGTATAATCTTCATCGCTCCTTAAGGTGAGAAAACGTCTATTCTATACAAAAGAAAGTGTATGAGTCGCTCTGTTAGACAACACTATATGACGATAGCTACACCAGTTACCACGATGTTTACATCCACAATACTCGAGCCAAAACCAAACGTTCACGAACTCTAATCTCGAAAAAACAAATAGTTGAGTCCTTTACTTGTGTATTCAAACCCATTGGTCGTGGTCATAGAGCCAGAAAACATGTTTTTTTTATAGACAGAGAACAGCGCCAAAGTCAAACAATGACCATTATTGGAAGAAAGAAAGCGACGCATTGCTGTTCGTTAGCGTTCGTTATTCACCCCATATACCGATCAGGGAGCTCAAATGGCTCAGTGTCAGCAACGCTAGTGTCTAAAAGACACTAAAAAACACCAAACACACAAAGTAAATAGTTATAATTGTATTTAAAGTATATATACTCACGCTTGTCTCCTGGCTATTATTCTGTGCATGGGAGTCGCCATGCTGCGCTTTACTTTTTCTCCTTCGCTGGTACCTAATCAGTCCGTATTTCCGCTTGGTTTAACGCAACCAGCGCCTCCTGTACGTAAAGACGTCGTACTGCAAGAAAGTTATGCATAAACCTTGATTCACAGGGTAATTTACTCACAGGGTGTTCCGTACAAAACTCCTCTGAACAACCCTCTGGCGGTCAAATAAAATAACTACAGGCACTAGTAAAAGCAGCGCTAGTGCAAATATAAAAGCTTTCGGTAGGACGTTTCAAAATACAAGCTCATCCGAAATAACTAGGAAAAAAACTAACTAACAAATACTAGAAATTAACCTAGTAAAACATGTGTGTGTGCCTCTGTCTCCTTGCTCCATTTGACAGCATCTGCCTCGGGTTGTTTAAATGTTCCGTACAAAACTCCTCTGAACAACCCTCTGGCGGTCAAATAAAATAACTACAGGCACTAGTAAAAGCAGCGCTAGTGCAAATATAAAAGCTTTCGGTAGGAAGTTTCAAAATACAAGCTCATCCGAAATAACTAGGAAAAAAAAACGAACTAACAAATACTAGAAATTAACCTAGTAAAACATGTGTGTGTGCCTCTGTCTCCTTGCTCCATTTGACAGCATCTGCCTCGGGTTGTTTAAATGTGTCCACAATGCAGCACTTTAATGTTGATGTGTTTACCATTGGTAAACACCATTTATCATATCCAGGTTGAACTAAAATATATACAGCAGGAGACAGTATAATTTAGAAAATACACATTTAACTCATACATCGTGATTTTTCTGAGAAGTTATCCTTTTTATCTAGAGATGTTTGGTAAAGCTTCCGCTTTTAAGCCGTTCACAACACAGATCATTTTTCCGCTTCAAGAAGTCCCAGAATACTCCATGCTCCGCGGTCCGTGCGTACAATAGGGCCGTTCCGGTGATTTTTTTTTTTAATATATATATTAGTTAAACATGGATATAATAACCCCTTTTACTAGGTTAATTCATGTAATGCGATCGTATACCTGAAAATAATGTATTTTCTCTTTTCGAGTTAATTTGAGTGGGCTTGGGGTTTGAAATGTCGCACCGGAAGTGTTTGTTAGTCTTTAATTTGTACTAGTGCTACTTTTACTATATCATGTAGTTTCTGTCTTTGCCAGAGGGTCATTTTGAGGCGTATTGTAAAGAATACCCTGTAAGTTTAGACTCACAAAGTGAGTTATAATCGGTGGTGCACATAAGCGGCCCTCCATCTCTTATCGCACGGCGCGTACCAAACACTGTCTCCGGGTACTCATCTGACTTACCACAAATGTTATGTGCACCCCTGGTTATAATCTCTGACTTTATGTGGCGGTGAAATTACCGTAAACATGCAATCAATTGCGCACTTAACATACAGCCACGCAAACGCAAATAGCCAATTTGATAGCAGTACATTTCAAATGAGATTATAATCCCACATCGTTTATTATTATTATTATTATTATTTTTTTTTTATCTTATTATTTTTTGCTTATGGAGCTGAGTCTCCTGTTGTTCACTGTTTTAATACACAGTTAAAAAAAAAAAGCAGAGGTCTGACCCGGAAGCAGTAGTCGCGAGGCGACACACGTGCTGGAGCAACAGCATGGACAGTCGGCTGTAGCGGAGTGAGGAAATGTCCACAGAAATGGTGGAGCTCTCAGTCAAAGCTGCGGAGCCGCTCCGGCCCGCCGGGATCCTACAGCAGAACCGCGTCTTCCTAGACTTCTTCTGGGACTTGGCCAAACCGGACCAGGAGATCCGGCTAAAGGCGGTGGAGAACCTCATCCAGTACCTAAAGACCAACAACAAGGTGATCAGATCTCTGTCCATGTAAAGACACCAAGGCCCTGCTGGTAAAAGGGATTAGTCATGATTATAGTAGATCGAATCATTGCTTGAAAATAGTAATATATACAATACTATATCGCAAGTGAAAGTCCCGTGTGTGAATTATTACCAAAGCAAGGCCATGAGAAGAAAAAAGAATCCATTTCTCTCCCAGTATGGTCCATGTCAGTGTTAGATTGACTTATTATTATTATTATTATTATTATTATTATTATATACACATGTCAAAAGAACTGTGACGTAAGCTCCATTGTACTGCCTCATGTACTTTTCTCTAGGAATCAAAAAAATCTAACTGCCGTTTGGTACTCTTGCTGTGAAATATATAAGGTGGAATGTAAACTTAAATATTTGTCCCAGGCATGGTTGGACTAAGCTCCCACAGGGTCATGGGGCAAAGAATTGTTGAATCTATTAATGGCAGGTTCATTGGCATAAATCTGATTACGGCAATTTTCGTGACTGTTTAACGTGGACGGCCTTTCTCTCTGTGGTCACAGGCAGATGAGCAGGAATACACCTTGAAAAGGCTTGTGGACGGACTGGCCCACACACGAGAGGCAGCGAGACCAGGATTCAGCGTGGCTCTGGGACAGGTGGGTGCAGGCGACCCCCCCCCCCCCCCCCCCCCCCACACCACCCCCCCCCACACACACACACACACACACACACTGCCTGCCCACGGAGCCGTCGGAGCTCGGTTTGCCGACCAGTAGAGTGTCCAAAGCCTCTACTTGTGCCTTATGGTGATTCATCAACACTCGGAAATCATCTCACATAGGTTTGTGTTTTTCCAGGTCCTGAGCGCCTTTGAGGACATCCCTCTTCAGATCATCCTCGACAGAATCAAAGAGAAGTACTGTTTGCAGACGGTGAAGAAGGTGAGCGTTTAAGGTCTCCGGCGGCTTCGCGAATCCGATCTGTGCCTCACGGCGTTTCCCCGTGTCTTTCAGAAACTTTTCCGGCATGCTTTGTTTGGGAACTTGTTTGGCGTCCTCGCCGTTCAGCAGTCCAGCCGCCTCACCGCCGTAAGTAGTCTCAACCGACTCGGACGGAGTCGTTCCGCTTCAGATGAGCTGCGAGCGTAGCTTGGCGTCGCCGTCTCTGAGCTCCGTCGTGCCTTTCCACAGGAGCCCCAGGTGGTGCTGGGATGTGTGCAGCTCCTCCAGAGCCTCGGCCAGCACAGGCAACACCTGAGGGACCTGCCCACCAAGACCATGATGGACATCCTCAACGAGGTGCCCCGACGTTCTCCTTACAGGAGGCAATGCCACGAGCAAAGAGTTTCAATGCCCAATGCTGCTGTCCGCAAGGTTTGACTGTAACGCCAGCGTGTCTGCGTATGTCCTGTGGGTCAGATCCCAGAGGAGGTGTTTGAGGAAGTCCTGCTGAGCACCCTGAAAACGGACCTGGCATCGGCCTTCAACACCCCAGAGCAGATGCAGCTGCTGTTGGTGGCGCTGCGGCGCTTCCCGCAGACCCTCAAACCCAAGAAACTCAAGAAGCTGCTGGGCTCCTCCACCATCATCAACACGGACAACATCCCAAAGTGAGGAGGCCGTGATTGGCTGATATTTTTTTGTGTTTGTATGTTAATGTGTCGTTGTCGTCGTCCCCCCCCCCACACACACACACACACGCTTGCTTGACTTTAAAAATCTGATCCGGCGCCAGGCTGACGGAGGTGCTGAAGACGGCGGCCCGCTCGGTGAAGAAGGAGTGCGTCCTCCCGCCCGTCGTCCTGGACCTCCTGAAGCTCTCGCTGAAGGAGGACAGCTTCCAGCTCTTCTGGAATAAGGCCATCGTCGAGGGAATGTTGAAGGAGCAGCCCGGACCCACTCAGTGAGTCCTCGCAGGAAGGGAGGCGCGCGGAGAGAGGAGAAAGCGACCGGAGGCACATTGGAGCGGCCAATGCCGTGACCAAGAACGCGGGTGCTGACATTCTTCCGTGTCGTCTTCCCCCTTTGTGTCCAGTTACCTGAGCTACCGGCTGCTGGGCAGCGCCCTGCCTCTCCTGTCCGTGGACCAGCTGAAGGAGGTGCTGTCAGGGGGCGTGATGGCGCACTACGGGGAGCACGTGGTGTCTGCTCAGGTCGGCGTCCCGCCGCTCCGTGCGGCCGTCGCAAAGATGAGGCCGTGCACACGTTTCAGCCGGTGGTCCGGCCGCGGCCGAGTAGCGCGTCTCCCTCGTCAACCCTTTTCCCCTTTTTCCCGCCCCCGCAGAAACCCGACCGCTTCAAGCTGGCCCCCGAGATGGACGTCTACGTGGCCGACTTCCTGCGGGGCTGCCGGGACTCGGAGAAGCAGCTGCTGGTGATGGTGGGCTTCTCCTCGCTGACCCACAACGGCTACCCGGTGGTGCCGTCGGTGTGGCGGGTGGTGCAGCACCTCCGGCCCGCCGCTCTGCAGGGCTACGTGCAGTGGCTGAAGGACACGTTCGCGCAGCCTCAGCTGGACAAGCTGCTGGACTTCAGCACCCGCAAGCAGAAGGACAGCCAGGAGGGACGGGAACAGTGAGTGTCGCTGGGAGATCTGGGGAAGACCGTTTTAAAGGGAATAACAAGAAGTCACGGGGGTTCGCTCTCTCCGCCCGCAGGAAAGAGAACGTGTTCCGCCTGAGGAAGTGGATCGCCTCCCGTCTCGCCGCAATCATCGACAACAACCAGGTGAAGAAGCAGGAGGAGCTCATCATGGGTGTGGCCAGGTGAGACCCGTTTTATTTTGGGCAACGTCGTGGTCCGTGCGCTTTGTGAATAAGGGCTCATATTTTATTTTTTTTCTTCTTCTTCTTCTTCTTCTTTTTGCCCCATTGTTTCCGTCCAGGTTTGTCTTCTTCCACGCCTTCTTCAGCGCCAAGAAGGTCTCGCCCGATGTCGAAGAGACCAACGGGAAGCTGTCGGTCCCGATCGACGATAAAACCAGAGCTGTGCTCGTCAGTTCTTTCTTCGGGTGAGACATCCAATGGGCGACCTCTTCGGTCGGCCGTTTTTATTCTCGGCCCGAGCCGTCGGCAGTAAATGGTCAAATGCGGTTAGTTTGCCCGACTCTGTCCGAAGACCACCGTTTTGTTGTTCATGTGCCGCTCAGACTCCTCCTGTCCATGCACCACCTGCCCCTCGCCGAGGACTCGGCGGAAGGCGCCGCGGCCGGCAACCAGAAGCGGGCGCTGGGTGTGACGGCCGATGGCACCATGTGGATCTACCACCTGGTCCAGTACGCCAAGGTCCTGCTGAACCAGCCCAAGTGCATCCAGAGCAGCCAGCCCTTCAGCCCCGAGCAGAGACAGGCCTGGGACGGGTGAGATCTCCTCAGACTTGTGTCCTGCTGTTGGATGATTACTTTTTTTTTTGAACGCGTCTCTTCCATTCGGTGTATTTGTACACGTTTTAAAGGGTCCATTTTAATGTCTGCCTCCAGCATGCTGGAGTCGGTGGCAAACCTGAAGAAGAAAGCGAAGAAAGGCCAAACGGCGGAGAGCGGCGCCTTCCAGCAGCTCTTCCTCTTGGTCGGCATGCACCTCTTCAAGGTACAGCGCCCCAACAGAGTCGCACAAATACGAAACGCCGGCGTGGTAAATTGGGGACTAATCCCGTCGCCTCCGAACATGCCCTCACAAACCCATTGCCTCCGCAGGCCCCCGAGGAGCTGCTGGGCATCATGAAAGACCTGCAGAGCTGTGTGGACAAAGCCCAGGAGAAGAAAACCAAGAAGAAAGTCAAGAAACAAGGTGATGCACAGCGATGGCGCGAGCGTTCATGTTACCCGAGCGATGCGCTCACCGCACTGACCCCTGCGCACCTTTGCCCCCGATGCAGCCGCGGAGCAGGAGGCGGAGCCCGATTGGGTGGAGGTGATGGTGGACATCCTGTTGTCCCTCCTGTCCCAACCGAGCCGCCACATCAGACAGGTCTGCAAAACCGTCTTCTCCTCCATCTGCCCCCACGTGACCGCTGCCGCCCTCACCGTCATCCTGGACGTGAGTGACCCGTACGACTGCCAGCTGTCAGCCATATTTTGTATTTTCATCGTTAAAAAAAATTGCCGTTAACTCTGGTTTGTTTGTCGGGCAGGAGTGAACGGTGCGTTTGACATTGGGGGACATTTAAAGCCCATTTGGCGCTCCAGTGTGTATGTACAATAGTGTGTGTGTGTGCGTGTGCGTGTGTGGGACTACCTCTATTTAAGCACACAGCATTGTGACTCCCCAATGTGTGTTATTTTTTTCGGACAACAATGGAGCTGTATGCCGAAGACCAACACGTTTTGGACTCTTGTCTTTTCTTTTTTGGTTTTCCCTGTCCAACTGGCAGCTTGGTAAGCCATTGTGTTTTTGGACTCTGTGTAGGTTTTGGATCCAGAGAAGGATGAAGAGGAGGACAGCGCTTTGGCCGTCACTGACGAGAAGAGTAAACCAATGGAGGAGGATGAGGAGGAGGAGGATGAGGAGGAGGACAGTGATGAGGATCGTGACGAAGAAATGGAGGTCTGTTTTTTTCCTCTCCCTTAAATTCTTCAGTGAATCCGATCAATATCATCTCGTGTCACACGGCATTCCTTTTTAAATCGTGTGGTTGTTTCTCCGCCAGGAGGACGCGTCGGAGGAATCGGATGATGAAGACGACGACGACGACCAAGCACTGGAGGAGGACGAGGACGAGAACATGGAAAAGCAAGAAGTCGATCAGAATTTCCGTGTGGAGTTGATGAAGGTGTTGCAGCATCAGAATCTGGTGGGTGTTTCTTTATGGGTACCGAGTGTTTAAGCATACGTGCATTCCCTTTCTCGGCCACTGGGGGGCAGCCCAATACCCCATAACCTGAAATAAATCCGAACACGGCCTTGTGGGCTTCTGGGTCATAACCACACGTCCTCCGTGGATCCTCATGTCCAGGCCACCGAAGAGGACGGCAGCAGCGACGAGGATCTGGACGACGACGCCATGATGGAGCTGGATAAGGGCCTGGCGGCGTTGTTCTCGGAGCAGAAGAAGAAGAACCAGGCCAAGAAGGACGAGAAGGTCAAACTACAGCGGGAGAGGACGCTGGTCCGGGACTTCAAGATCAAGGTACCCCCTCCTCCTCGTCCTCCTCAGCCGGGGGTCTCGCAACGCACTCCTCGTGGGTCCGATTTACGGATTCTAAGCGTGCCGTAAGACATGAACACTGTGCACCCGTCTCTTTTGTGGCCGACGCAGGTGCTGGACCTCATCGAGGTGTTCGTGGACCGGCAGGCCGGCAGTCCCCTGGTGTTGGGCCTGGTGGAGCCTCTGCTCACCCTCATCGACAGAGGAATGAGCTCCGGCAGCGACCAGCAGGAGCAGGACTTCCTCCGCCGCGCCGCCGACATCTTCAGGTGAAAGCCCACGGCAGCTGTGGTTGTTCGTGCTTTGCCTTCACAGCTCTGCCGCCTCCACGACGCCCGGCTTATCGCCCGGTGTTCGCGCAATATGCCTCCATCAGCGGGCCCATATGAGCGAGTTACGATGATTGTTTTTTGATATAAAAACCAAAAAAAACATATTGAACAAATTCAAAGTGAGTGTGAAGAGAAATCCACTATCCAGATTCGGTTCTTTCACGCTTGTTCACAACATTTGCTTCGTGCGTGAGCGGGGTCAGATTCGGGTGGGGGGGCATGTGTGAGAGAGAGCCCCCCCCGGAGAGAGGAGTGTAACTGGGCCGGCAACCCTCCGGGTTTCCCCCTTTGACACGTTTTATGAAAGATGTTTAATTATTTCTCTTACAAAAAAGTAAATCGACGAGACACTTTACTAGTCTACTACTAATTTGAGGTTAGGAAAAAAGTTGGTATTTAATGTTCAAGGCCATTGCTTTGTTAGGACTGTGTGGGTATGATTGGATCTGATTTATTTGACATTGTTGTTTGCCTCATAACTTGAGCAAATTGTTCCAGAGCAGTCATCAGATTTCAACCGAAGTGTCATGTGTGATTAACACAGAAAAAAACAAACACAGAAATCTTTCTCGGACAATTGCTAATAACGTCTAATATAGATGTGTACTTCAAATTTGGGAAAACAGAAACAGTACAGACTTTTAGCCCCTAGATAACGTACATTGTGCACATTGTTAAATAAGAGGACAGAGGAGGAGGAAGTAAACTGTCCGCTCCTACCCAGCCCAACAATGGTGGGCGGGGGGATTCGGGCGGGGGGGGCAGGTGTGAGAGAGGAGCCCCCCCCCCCCTCCGGGTTTCCCCCTTTGACACGTCGACGCAGCATGAGAATCGTTGTCGACCTATTATTTAAAGTTCATCATTTTTGCGATGTCCGCTTGTGTTACCGATGCGTTTATCGATTGATTGCGCAGGAACCAGCTGTGTCGGTCCAAGGTTTACTGCAGGACAGCCGGGGACAGACGGGACGAGCTGCACGGCCTGCTGGACAAGCTGATGGCCAAGAGCCAGAAGCTGTCCGACTCGGCGGTGTGCCTCTACTACTTCCCCCCCAAGGGCGCCGGGGCGGGCGGCGGGCGGGGGGCGGGGGGGGGGGGGGGGGGGGGGGGGGGACCCTAACCCTAACCCTTACGCCAGCGGGCCACAGAAGTTGCCGGCGTGCTTCATGTATTCCCCCTGAACTGTCCCCGCAGCGCGTCCCTGTATGTGGTGAAGGTGCTGCGGGGAGCTCCTCCTCCTCCTCCTCCTGCCCCCGCTGAGGCCGAAGAGGAGCT
This sequence comes from Colistium nudipinnis, assembly GCA_016785305.1. Taxonomy (NCBI): domain Eukaryota; kingdom Metazoa; phylum Chordata; class Actinopteri; order Pleuronectiformes; family Rhombosoleidae; genus Colistium; species Colistium nudipinnis. The sequence continues at coordinate 581,754 of JAFBJU010021519.1, read as the reverse complement.
GGCGGCCGAGGAAAAACAAGTACGTTTACACCACCCGCCGGATTCGCGCAAACCCCTTCGTCGTCCGTCCGCCCGCCTGCCCCTCGGGATGAGCGGACAGTAAGATTGTTGCTAGCGTAGCTTGACGGGGTCAGCGCGGCCCAAAACGGCGCGTTAAGTAAATCCCACCCAGGTCAATGCGCTTTTTTTTTCTTTTTTTTTTTTTTGCATTTAGACCACAAGGTCGGTCAGAAGGCAGATTGTGATTTTGTGTGTTTTTTTTTTTTTTTTTTTATTTCCTTTCTTTCATCATTTCATTTTGCGGCCGTCTTTGCACCAAATAAATGCCCGAGCTTTACTGTGTCAGGAAGTGGGTTGGGTGCAGGGCAGCCTGGGGCCCCCCATTTAGCCTTCTGCGTCATTTTCATAGGGATTCAATTCGATTTTGATGTTTTCCTCTCATCTATGTCGGAGTAAGAAAAAAAATATATATATATATTTGTGAATCAATTATTTGATCAACAGAAAAAGACCTCGGAGGGCGTGTCGTCTCATCTCTTACGTTTTTGTGTGTGTGTGTGTGTGCGTGTGTTTGCGTGCGTGGGATTGCGTTCAGCTGAGGTACATGGGGAACGTGGATGTGGATCGGGTCTCCTCCGTCTTCAGAGAGGCTCTGACGTCCTTCATGAGCCGGAGGAAGAGCCCTCTGACCGCGCAGATGTTCACCGACTTGTTCAACAGATTCCCCGTGAGTACGGAGCGGGGCACGTGTCGATCAGGGGAAGGAAAAAAAAAATGAAGTTAGACACAGATGGTGAGCCCCCCCCGCGCTCGTGGTCACTGACGCGGCTCGCGTGTGGTTTTTCAGGTTTTGGCCGTGAATCTGTTGGATGCCATAATGCAGCACATCACGTCCGCTGTCAGAGAACATCAACAGGTAAATATGTTTGGCGCTCTTCTACTGCGGGCACACTTGGGGTTTTGTCCAAAAGAATGTCGACGAGATTGTCGCAATTTAGGAAACGGACATCTTATCTGGCGCGTCAAAATCGCGGCAAGTCAATACAGCAGATACGTCTCAGTTGAAGCCATATTTGATCAACTTTTTTTTTTAAATTTATTGTCGTAATGTACGATGTAAACCAGACCAGATTATTGCATGAGATCGGATCCTGCGTCTCCATGGTAACAGGCCCCGGCGGGTTTCCCAAGAATCACCGTTTAAAGGCTGCTCTTTGAGTTTATGCAACGAATGCCTATTCGTTGGGGACTATTTTTGTCCGCAGATTCTGAGATCTGAGTGTTGAGGTTGTGTGTAACTCTTCCTGTGTGTGTGTGTGTGTGTGTTAAGGGCCAAGCGTGTGTGTTGGTGTTGCGGGCCATGCAGAGCAGGGAGGTTCAGAAGCTCCTGAGCGGCGCTCCGTGGACGGAGCTGTGTGCCAAGATCGCCGGTCGGCTGACGGAGGTAAGCCCACGCGACTCCACCTCGCGTATCCCGGGGATGCGCAGAGCCCGAGTCGCAGGCAGGAAGTCAGGAATGGGAAATGTGTTGAAAATAATTTAAAAAAGCCTGACTTCTGCAGCCTATATATAACACATAATGACAGCGCTGCCCGTGTGGTGTTTAACAACAGCTGCTAAACCGAAATGCTGCTAAATCTACGCACACACGGAACACGTGCGAATATCGCTCATCAGTCGTCGGCATGGAGCCGCCGCCTATCGAGCACGACCATCTAGCGTCACGCATGATGTGAAATACCAGGAAACGCTCGCATGGCACTGATTTAAATTCGTGTGAGCGCGAGGCCGCGATGAATCATCCGTTCCGCTCCGCCAGGAGGCGGTTGCGCACGCACCGATATCGTCCAGGTTTGCGTTGTCTCTGATTGTATTGTTCTCGGTGTTGATGAGTTTGCCCCTGTACGGTGATGAACGACGCTTTGAGTCGGTACAGCTCCAACTGTCCTCCGGGTGTCCTTGGGACAGCCGAGCGTAGGGCTAGAGCGTGACTATGCGGCCTCTCCGCAATTCTTCCCCGACCCATGGGTGTGAGGCGTTGCCGAGCCTTTTCCTTTTGCCGTGTTCATTGCCTTACTAAACGGCGTCAATCGACTAGATTTACTTTTCATTCACTGCTGCTTGTGTTTGTTGTCTTAAAACAAAAAACAAACAAAACATCAAATTCCCAAAACGGTGGTCACAGTTGTTATTGTATCAAGCAATTAAATTGCAGATATCGCTGGTTATGACTACATCATACTGTGATCTAAGACCTAACGCATTTATTACATTGATGACATGCAGAAAAATCATCATCATCGTTTCAACACCTCTCTGTCTCCGTAAAGGCCAAACTCCTAGCCTTTATGTTCCAATTGAGTTTTTATTCATTTTCTATTGACCATGTTATCTCCACATGCCTGACGCCAGTCCAGCTTGGGACTTTTATTGCCTGCCTGCCTGCCTCTCTATTATCCTCTATAAATTAAGGCAATAAGTGACCCATTAGTACTTTGCGTAAAGGGATTTATTAAGAAGCACAACGTGGCAAGTGATGTAGCTCAACACATAAAGAAAGAAAAAGAAATGGCTACAAAACGAATCGCCAACAACAGTGTTTAGCTGAGCCAGTTGCATAAAAAAATCGGTGTACAAAATATGAACATCGAAAATGTCCGAAATACTTGAAAGCCTCGAGGAGCAGCGGTATTAGTCAAGTCTGCAGCTGAGCAACTTTATCATCGACCGGTTTCGGCAGATGAAGGTCGGCGGCGGATTACGGTCTAAGCCCCTCGTCTTCTCTCCTCAGTGTCTTCAGCTGCTCAAAGAAACCGAGAGCAAAGTGGTGCGGGAGAAGGTGGTGAAAATCCTGGAGCTGTGTCAGTTCCTCGTCAAGAATGTCCGGGTGCAGGTAGGTGGGCCCGCGAGAGCCGGCCTTTGGCGGGGAGGGGGGGCTGCCGGTGGCGTGGTGTCGGTCCAGGCTCTCACCCTCTGTCTCCACGCGGTGCAGAAGCTGCCTGTGGACCTGGAGCCCCTTCACAAGGTCCTGCAGTCCCTGACCGGCCTCGTCGCTTTTAAGAAGACCGGCAAGTTGGAAGACACCTACTGGGCCGTGATGAAACACTTTGGAGTCACGTGAGTCTATAACGGCCTGCCGCGACTACAGAAATGATGCTGAAGATAAAACTAAAAATATGCCTCTTTTTTCCCCCCCGTTTTGCTCCGTGTGCATCAGAGCGCTTGGACAGATGGTGCAGTGATGGGGTACGGGGCTGTGAATAAACTCGGTTAGACTACAAGGCGCGCTAAAGTTAAACAACAAAAAAGTGGATAAAGTCCCAAGAAATCGCTGTTTTGACAAATGTAGCTGGGGGAAATTTAGGGTTCTCTGAAGCGCCGCCCTGATTACATAAGCCTTGTTTACATGACACAGGCGAATTCTGATGACTGCAGATAGCTGGTAAACCCGCTCAATTTTTCGATTTATTTATTGTTTATGGCAGCACCGTCCGAATGATGATTTAACTCGGGAGGTAAGCTATAAAGTTAGTACGGGCGCGCACTGTTGTATTAGCGGGTCAAAAATACCAAACCCGCCTCGGAACCCGTTTACCTGCGTGACCTTGACATCCCCCTTTTCAGCCTCTTGAGGTTTATGAAGGGACGGTTTTATTTTTAGCCGGTGTATGCGACGCCTACGTTTTAAAGTAGGTTGTGTGGTTAAAAATAACTTGGCTGGCAATTTCCACCCAAGGAAAGGGTTTTTGATAGGACCAGAAATGATAGCAGCACTCCGACGTTGCTGAAGGACACGTGCCTCCTCATTCCGTGGCAATCTCTGTTCAGGAAATTCAAACGTTTAAGATGAGAGCTCCAAATAGATCCCAGACCCTACAGACAAAGTGACAAACCAATGCATTTTGTGCTATTTTTATCGTGGCACAATAGTCACCACACGGATTCCTTATGGAGCACTGGCTCGAAGACACTTTGAGATATATATATATTCATTATTCTCAGAGACCAATGCTTAAGGTTGTTAATCATTTGCTTTTTTATTTTAGAATAAAAGTTTTTTCTGTTGTTCCCAATTAGATGTTTCTTAAATGACACTTCACGTGAGTGACGGTGACAATAATATCATTAATTGGATTGTCATGGACTGTATTTGTATAACCACGAGGTTCCTGTACGATAAGGTGTGATAAGATATGTCATGGTGACCTTACATATTTTCATGTTCACATTGGCAGGAAACCCAAAGTGGAAAAGACGAAGCCGGCAAAGGAGGCTGAACCACAGGCAGTTTCCAAGAAGAAGAAAGGCTTCCTCCCTGAAACGAAGAAGCGCAAAAAGCGCAATATTCCCGTTTTAGAGCCGGCGGGCAACCAGGCGACCCCCGCGGACAACAAAGCGTGGTTTAATAAAGGACCGGCGGCAAAGGAGCGCGGCAAGAAAACGCAGCAGAAACGTCCGGCTGAGGGCACGGCGGCCTCTCAGCCCAACCCATCCAAAAAGAGCAAGACCCAGGCGGTGAGCAAGCAGGCAAAGAAGAAGAAGAAACCCAAGCAGAATTAAGATGGAGGTGGGCAAATTTAAAGTGGACACTTATTTTAATGGATACACATTTTTTTTTTTTTATTATTTTCCCCTTAAAAGAAGCCGCCAGTTCTGGCGATATGGTTGACGCGCTTGTCGATGGGATGTTGGAAATTTCCCATGTGCGGCACGTGAACTAAGGCGCCGTATTTTTCTAACGCGGGGCTGTTGAAAAATGTATAATAATGTATGTCTCCGACAATAAATGAATTTGTCTTGCCGCGTTTCATAATGTTGCCGCATAATGGTGTTGGGCAGCAGTTGAGAAGAAACGTCAGAAATGGAATGAAAAAAAGTGTAACGTCAACGTTTCTTTATCACGTCGCGTCACAGTAAGGGTGCCGATGAACTATTAAATAGAAGTAAAAAAACAAAAACGGAATTTGTCACTGCAGTCCAGTTTCTACACCTGCCAAACTCATTCATTGTTACACCCAAGAACCATCTGGGAGAGAGATTTCAACTCTCAGTCTCATGTGCGCTCACCCACTATGCCCCCCCCCGCCCCCCTCCGGTTACATAACGCTGCTCTTATTAAATGTCACAAGCCTTTTGTGCCGTAAACGAAGGTGAGCCATCGCACGGGCACTCCTAATTCACCTGTCCCAAAAATGATGTAGTGTCCGGCCAACGGATCGCTATACAGGACGTGAAGCCGCTCAGCCATAAATCTGCCGAGATGTCGGCCGAGGTAGTGCGACCTATCCGTCAGAAATCTCATCCCAAAGACCTTCGACGCTGCAGGAGCCTTCAGCGGCCATCAACGGGAGCAGTCCGACAGCGCGGCAACAGCGCGTGTAATGTTTGGTCCCATGTTGCACCCGGGACGTGCAACCGGGGATGCATTTGCACATTTATAAATAATGAATCAAAATGAAATGAACACGCCTTTGGGTATGTGAAAGGAGCCGCAAATGGCGACGAGCCCGCAGATATTCATCTGTGCTCAGTCCAGACCGGCCGCCATTGCCGCCGTGGCCCCGCGACAATGGGCCGCCGTTGCCTGTGGATTTCGATTTTCACCAATGAAAGTGAAAACATCAAAAATCTAAAAGGCAGCTCTCCGTGACGTGGACTGAACACATTCGAGCTCACGTTCACGGTAATGGCTTTTTTTTTTTTTCCTTCTCTAACACGGGGCCAAAATGTAATTTCTCTGCAAATTGCGTTTGGAAAGGTCAACGGGGGTCGTCTGACTTCTGACAGCAGTGATTATCGCCGTCATTAAACTCTGGGCAGCAGCAACGTCTGATTGTAAAAAAAAATATATATATATATATACTGTATATCAGTGTCTGATGTTAAAAGTCCGTCATTATTGAAAGTGAAAACATCAAAAATCTAAAAGGCAGCTCTCCGTGACGTGGACTGAACACATTCGAGCTCACGTTCACGGTAATGGCTTTTTTTTTTTTTTTTTTTTCTCTAACACGGGGCCAAAATGTAATTTCTCTGCAAATTGCGTTTGGAAAGGTCAACGGGGGTCGTCTGACTCCTGACAGCAGTGATTATCGCCGTCATTAAACTCTGGGCAGCAGCAACGTCTGATTGTAAAAATTATATATATATATATATATACTGTATATCAGTGTCTGATGTTAAAAGTCCCTCATTATCCGTCCGATAGCGGTAGTGATCATTTTGTGTGGATTAAAGACTACTGATAGAAGTGGCCAAAAATACCGGGCGGGGGGGGCACTTCTGTACCGTGTGGGTAACGGTTCTGGTTAAGATGATGTCGGCGTGAGGGACAGGAGAGCAGAGCGTCCCTGTGAGTAGATTAGGCGGGGAAAGAAGGAGAATAATGTTCCGCGGCTTTGGGCAAGGAGTTTAAAAGTGAGGCTGATGAAGAACGACGCGGCCTTTGGACCCCCGGGGAGTGATTTAGCGAGCGCTCCTCTGTACCTGAACGCTTGGTCACCTCCGCGCAGCCACAGCGTGGAAACCCGCCGTAATGAAGCATATGAACGGACGCCGTCGGTGACGAATGGTCCACCTTTGGACCGTGACAGCAGGGGTGAGAGCGGGAGCCGGCGTGAAGGGAGCTGTACGGAGAGAGAGAGAGAGCGGAGCCAATCTGCTCGTACGGGCTCGGGGAGCATAATCCGACCGAGCTGCAAAAGTCGAAGGCAAGGCCTCGTTAAGTGCGTGCGAGCTGTAACCGATTCCGGGGGCCTTCGACCTCGTGAAATATTTCAATTCCTGCGGCCTAATCTGTGTTTTGTTTTGTTTTTTCCCCAAATCTGTAAATGCAGTGGTTTACGGGAAGTTGATCGTTCGAATTTTTTTATTTTTTTTTGTCTTTATGTTCCACAAAGCTTTCGGTTCAAAAAAAGGAGCGTGCGAGTGTGACGCTTCGCCACAGGGGGGGGGGGGGGGGTATTAATGGGTGCAACCCTGTGGAGCAACCATTCTGATTCTGCAGTGAAATACGTCCGTGCTGAAATACCGCAGGTGCTTAGCGGATTAGATTAAAAAAATATATATATATATATTTACCGACACAGTCCAAACCGTGTGTCAAAAAAAAGGCAAGGTTCCTCCCGAAGCGGTTCAATGTCGAGGCCCTGAAAGCGGTGTTCCATTTTAATGGGATCTTTTGCCCAGCCGGTGACCTTTCCCTCCGCAAAGTTTGGAGAGAATCAACTGGTCCAATTACGTCAGCCAACGCAGTTTCCTTGCGACGCAAACAAATAAACAAATGGACCCAGGGGAAAATACGTGCTCGGTGAAGGCAATGGAATCGGGGGGGATGCGCTTTTTTGGAAACTTACAAATACGGTAGCTCACAATTTAAGGGCCAGGCAATGAAATCATAAGAAATGATACGTTCTTTCCTAAACCAAGGATTCATTCAGCCGGGAGGGGAAAGCTCACTGGATTTAACGACAGATTGTCCTATTATGTTCAGTCGTCCCACTTGAGATGTTTGAACACCAGCTGCCCGAGGGGGGACACGGGAGGCGCGCATCCACGATCCACCCGGGCCCCTCGGCCACGCGCTGGCCAACCGACAGCCCCTTGCGGAGTCTCGGCGCAGCAAGAGGAGCACGCCACCTGGGAAAAGGAAGCCGGGAAACTGGCCTCGTTCCTTCTAAATTGGGCTGCGTGCGATCACTGGGCCGTTCGAATGGAAAGCGCACACCTTCTCCCTCAAGAGCGACTCTGCCCCTCATAATCCGCGACACCGATTCCATTCTTCGCCACTGACCTCTCTTCGTTCACAGTTGCTGACCTTCATCCAGGCTCAGGGCCCAGCCACCAATGACCTTCACACCTTCCGAGCCACTGACGTCTGTCTATACGCTCGACGATACATTTCAACTTGTAACAGACCTTCACTGACCTTGACCCGGTCCTTATTACAGACCGTCACCGACCTCCATCCTTTCCCCTTCCACTTTTCTCAATTTCATTCCTAGCGACTGACAACCAGTGATTTCTAGCCACTGACCTCTCGATGATTCTAACTGCCTCTGACCGCCCTTCAATCTTAGCTACTGACCTCCGCCCGTCCGTGCCATTAATCACCATCCATCCAGCCATCCTGCCCTGACTGCCATTATCCAGCTACCCCCCCCATCCTTCCCTTGTCTCACACATCCATTCGTTGCCACTGACAGCCGGCCAGCTTCAACCTTGCCATTTATAGAGGTGCCCCCGCCTCCAAAAACAAATAAATGGGTCTTCACATTTGTGTTTGGCAGGAGGGAATGTGTCCCAGTAAAAGTGCATAGTCCTGCTTAAAGCATGTGTGATGTTGAGTATCCTACTTTTTCAGGAAACTAAATGTGTCCCGAAGGAAACATAAGTTTGAATGTAGAATGCATTCATCATTTCTTGACTTCCTTCCAGTTTCCCTGCAAAGATAAATGGTTTCATGCTGTTACTCTTATACCAATGAGATAAGATAGACGGACAGTCTGCCAGTGCATCTTTCCAGAGCTGGAACCCTGCCAAAGACGGCTTCATATCCTCCAGGCCTTTTTTTTTTTTTGCTGGGGACAATTAGGAACATAGGCTCCTGGTACGGGGCCAACACACTGACCGATGCTGATTCACTTTCACTGACCTCCGATAAGAAATGCTCTGAAGCCACCGCAGGCTGAGCTATTCAAAATGGTACTTTCATGGATAACCTTTATGTCGATAGAGTAGACAAGAATACGTTGTGTATCCAGTGGCTCTGGTTTTGTATTCACCTATACTGGATAGAATTGGTCATATTTATTTGGGTGAATGTAATGGTAATGTTTGTAAGGGATGCAATATTTTGTACAGTTGCACATTTTCCTGACTCATGGCGATGTCTTCGACAAAAGCCAGGAGACTACATTTGCCGAAGATTTACTGACACATTGCAAGAGTTAACATAATGTAGGTATTTATTTATAAACTTTGAATATTACATATTTTCCTTTGATAAGGCAGATTATATGAACTCCAGAAAGATGACGATGTCACTGTAAAACATTCCAGCTCTCATAATGGCATACATTTACAGGGAATCCATATAGTCAATGACACAGAATTTCTATTAGGCCCACTATGATGGGATATGAAGTATCATAAAGGAAAAGAAAGATTGGCTTCGAATGAAACCCTCTCTACTGGAAGGACTTTCAATTTCTTACATGTCAGAGAATACATTAAAAATACTCAAAAAAGAAAATACTTTATTAGCGCAAAAAAACGTACTATCTGACACAAGAAAGAAAAATATCTTATGTGCATAAATACGGCAAAATAGTCTTGCACCCTGTCAGGCTAACTAGAGCTACCCACAGATGTCCAATAGACATTGGAGGACAGTACTTTATGCAAATATGCTAAGTCACTTAATTGAAGGAAAAAGACTACGCGAAACAAATAAGCTATTTCTATAGCCTATGTGCAGCTTTTCACTGCCTAACAGCACCACAACATCCACTATAGTCTAACTACATACTGGTAGTGTGTCGGAGGACATGCCAAGGCAGATCAGCGAGCCATTATGCTCCGTATTGTGTCATCGTCATCTTTAATAATTGAACACAACAGTGTGCCACGTCCCAGGGAAGATTTAAAGTTTAAACATCTTTGAGGATTAAACGATATTTTAGGCTTGGAAGGACGACGAAGAGGAGGAGGAGGAGGAGGTCCAAAGGTCAAAGCAGGCAAATACTCTATACAGCCCCGTCAGGAGTTACTGGTCGGTCTAAATGCTAACGTAGGAGGAAGGAGTGTGGCCACATAGCTAACCAGCAGACGGGTGACAAATTCAAAGGGGAGACCAAACGTGAGGCGTCCTCGTCCGGTGTTCCTCCTGTCAGGAATGAACGGTTCCGCCGCAAACGACAAAAGCGATCACGCCCGTCAATCAACGTTGTATTGATTTGTGGTGATATTTTTGTTGGTCCCAAACCACCCCAGAAAGAGATGCCCCTCTCTGCATGACTGGGCCCACTGGCTCCACCTACTGTAGATTCAGGGGTCAAATCATTAGGCCTGACCTCAAGGTGCGCGCCGCATATGTAGTCGCCCACTTGTTGAGAACGCGGCGGTGGATGAATCATTTGACCGCGTCCCTTTTTTGCCCCCACACATCTGCAGACCACTGCCTTCGGTCTTTCGGATCGCCCACCTCTCGAGTGTACATTTCTTTTTGTGTGGGAGGGGATTAGGCGCCGCAACCGTACTTCAACCCTCTCTATGTAATTGTTCGCGGTCTGATCACCGTCCTACGTCTTTTCCCACAGGGGTTAATGCAGATACCTCGGCGGTCGCCGCATTCCGCCGAAAACCCTGCTCTCGCTCTCTGTGACTGAATCTCCGGCCACCAGTGCCCCAAACTGTGCCTAGGCTTTCAAAGTCACTCAGATCCTCTCCCATCGCCACCTTCATACAAGCCCAGGATCAGGGTTTTCATACATGCCAGGGATAACATGATGGGATGGTGCGGTTCCACCTGGGCCCTAACGCTTTCAGGTCTTCCCTGGGATTTTGTCACCCGTCTGTACGTGCCACTGTAAGTACTATAGCGTTACCTCTAGACCTATGATTCTGCTCAGTACTCTGCATGTATTTATTTATCCATCTATCTATCTATCTATCTTTTTTTCCCTCTCCTTTCCTGCTGTGTCTAAGTCATCTACAGGCAGCAGAAGATGATGGGGGAGTTTGTTTTTTTTTGTTGTTTTTTTTTGTGCCTTATTGCTTTTCCTGTTAATTCCACAGTCTCGTTCCCTGAAGTTAACGGACAGTTAACAGTCCAGATGAGTCGCCGCCTCCTCCTCCTCCTCCTCCTCCCGCCGCTGCTGCTCCTCCGCAGCTCCGCGGCTCACGTCCCCGGGCCTCTGCTCGCATCGCTCCGGTCGGACGATGACGCACGGCCGCGCCGGCTCCCCGCTCGGCCCGGCGCGCGCGGGGCTGCGACTGTCGCGCTCGTATTCCTCCTGCGCGCGCTGGATCTTCCTCTTCCGGAGCTTCCTCTTGTGGAAGTGGAACGTTGCCAGGGAAACGAGGACGACCCCCACGAGCACGGCCACCAGCACGAGGAGCGCCAGGGTGGAGGAGAAGGGCGGGAAGCGGCCGAGCTGCTCTGCGCAGGTGCCGTTGTTGTTGGCCTGGAGAGCCCCGTGACAGCGGTGCAGCGGCGGCGGCGGCGGCGGCGGCAGCCGCGGCGCCTCGGAGCTTCCGGCTGCCATCCGGTCCACCGTCCCCCTCCCCGGGGCGATCTTGTCCGTGCCGACCCGAGTCTAACCCCCCTTCGTGCTCTCCGGGCTCAGCGCGGTGACACCGGCCCGCGCATGTGGTTACCTGCACCAGGGAGGAGAGGACACATGAGAGCCCGAGCATCCAGCTCCAGAGGACACTCTCCGTCAGAGGCACCGGAGACCCGCCCACATCAACCATTAACAACTTTGACAGGACAAACCCCATCTGAGATAATGAACGTGGAAAAATGCGCACCATAAATCTATAGAGAAACCTATAGCTCCCTTTGGATATATAGGCCTATAGCTTATCCTATTGATTAGTTAACGAAAAGACGGTGTAGGCAAGACAATGGGCTTCCTCAGCATCAGCTACTGTACCCCTGTGTAGTGTAGGCCCTATAAGATTTAACCCAACATCCATCCTGTCCCCCTAGTCCGCATGCAGTCGCTTTACAGGACACGAATGTCATCTTTACGCAGAGGGTAATCTCAGCCACTGTTCCAAAAACATGCCCAATATACCACAGGTCGTTTTAGAACGAAATAAGATGGAAAAACAATGGATCCTTACCTGATGAATCAGTCAGTGCGGTGAACAGTCCGTGAGTGGAGAGCTGATTTGAGTAAATGGAGAGGGGGGAGCGGGGGGGTGCGCGAGATCTGGATCGCGGTGACGTTATTTCACACGATGTGATGCTGCTGCTGCTGCTGCTGCTGCTGCTGCTGCCGAGCTCCGAGCACCCGGGACGCTTTGACTGCCGCAATCCGCTCCGTCTGCATCAGGACCACAGCTCTCCCCCGGCTGGCTGCCTCGAGTGTGAGGAGAACGGAGGCAAAAAGCCTTCGGTGCACTTTGGAACTGGAAAAAACGCGATTAGAAGAGAGCTGCGTGCTGCGCGTCTCCTCCTCCGGTCCTCCGCTGCTCCACTCAGCATCTGAATGAAGAGCTGCAGCTGCATTAAAGGTCCCTGTTGCCCACCAGTCAGCTGCCAGGGCTGCTTTTCTCTCTCTCTCTCTCTCTCTCTCTCTCTCTCTCCTCAGATCAAAGTCTGTGCATTAGGAACAACTCCTAATGACTTCAAAAGCTCATTATGTCCTCCTAAAATCCAGTGATGAATAAAGATAGATGTAAATGAGATTTCATGGCCCTCTGATCCACAACTACTGGCTTCCCCGAGGGTGTGGTCAGACCAATACTGCAAAGCCATATGAGTTTAAGCATGTAAGCCTTATTAATGGATTAATACTTGGAATCATTAAAAGTGTACATTTCCCGTCTTTTTTCCCAGAATCTGACAAATGGTAGACATCACACATACCCCTCTGTACACCTTTAATTACAGAAGTAGAACTGTTATCTTCTATAACACAATAACACATGCTGCACATTTTAATTGAACTCTATTCAAACGTTTGTTGGAAACGGCCCTTTTGGAACAAGGACAATGTTCTTGTTACACACTCTTTATTTTTGGAAAAAGATTAATGCTTGTTAAAAAGAAATAACTTGAAGTAAGTTTGAAACCCCCTCATTTGGATCAGCACCTAACAGCGCTCAGCTCCTCCCTGATTGGAAGATTACTGTAGGCGGTGTGACATTCACTCCAAATATAGAACTGTGGGACGTTTCAGCAATGAGGCCATACCTTGACCTGATGAGGCCTTGAAACCACCGATAGCACTTTCCCATGCTAAAAAAAAATGTAAAAGAATATGGGAAGATGTAACATTTACTGTTTTTAGGACTGATGACATATCTGCCTCCAAATTCTATGCAGATGGTAACACATTATGTCATGTGCTCCTACTCAAAAAGTAAGGAAGAGAAAACTAAAAAACAATGGAGACAATAAATTGAAGAGTCGAAGCTGGAAAACCATAAAAAAAAAACATTCAGGTGTTAGTTTAGTAAAAACGCTAAGTTGAGGAAAGGTCATAGTTAAAAAGTATGTTTTAAGTAAGTTAAAAAAATGACCTGGATATCTATACTTCTGCATGAACTAAGACTTGCTACATGCCCATCCACCACCTATATACCTATATATATACCTATATTTAGGGTGCACTACTTCCATATGTCACACAGAATTTGGTGTGTGTGTGTGTGTGTGTGATCTTTTTATTTTCATGGATGGGGTTAAGAATTGTCCCATTCTTGTGTTCTTCCTGTGCACCCCGCTCCCATGGATAATTGCAGCACAATCTGTACATCCAGTGGTGTGCGACACACTCATGCATTTTTATGGAGGTGGGTGGTATTGACAGATAAAGGCAGAGTGGAACATTTAATCAGATAAAGGTCCCTTTGCTGTTTTGCATTCGTACCACACACTAGCCAAGATTCTCCCGGTAATTTCCCGGTCGTACTTGTGGACATGCTCCGTCAACAGCGGGGCGGCATGAAAAATGAATGGCCTTGGAGCAAGTGAGGGTCCCTGGGTGATAAACTCACTGTAGGTGAGTGCATACTGAAAGATTCATACAACTATTCATGCACAGTTTGAAGCGCGGCGTATGTTTGAGGGCTGTTAAACGGAGAGCGATTATAGCACTTAATTTAATATTCATACAAATCAGGCATCCAGGTCAAACTGTCCCACAGACCAGAGGAGGGGGGGGGGGGGGGGGGGGGGGGGGGGGGGGTGGGGGGGGGGGGCAGTGAAACCACTGTTATTCGTTTTAAATAACCTCCCAAATGAATGTATTTAATCCGTTTCATCTAAAAGTCTCTGTCTAAAGCCTCTCTGGGATCCAGGGAGTCAATATAAACTCAAAATGAGATTTCAAAAAATAAAAGGCTGCAGGAAACAAGTAGATGCATTTTCCGTGGAGTTCAGTTCCGCTGTCCGCAAACTAAAACTGAACCTACTCTAAAGGCAATTGTATTATTATTATAATTTCGAGGTTGGGGCCAAAAACTCTCAAGTACCGTGGCTTCCCCTGGCTGCATCCTGCTGCCTCCAGGAATCTCTTCTGTGCATCTTCCCATTCCCGATGTGATGAATTGAACAAATAGAGATGAGGGTAGCCGCATTAACACGGCCTCTCCTTGAAGGCCTTAGGTGACGTAACGCCATTTTTTTTTTTTTAACACAAAAAATGTTTGAATAGCAGTGTACATATACGGAAAACAGAACTGCTTGAGAGTGAAGTTTACACCCTGTCCAATTTCACACTTCTGCACACTGTACATTACCTGGCCCGCACAAGGAACAGCGGTTAGGTTATCCGAGCTTTTTTCACTGCCTGCTGGGGCTGAAAACAAGGTCGCGCAGAAAGTTAACCACAGCAGTAGAGGTTGTAGGGCCATCAAAGTGAAAACAAACCCTCCCCTAGAAATCCGACGTCATCGTTCGTAATGACGAAAAGATAATGATCGAAATAAATACCATAAAAAAATGATTCCTTAAAAGAAGAACCAGAGCTGAAAGAAATCCTTCAGGTTTAGATGAATAACGTTGTCATTACTAAACCCAAACTCTGAATAAAATACATTTCTCTCTTGCATAATTACACGGTACATTGTGTCTGACCATTACTTAGCCCAACCGACCGCCGCTCCTGTTAATCAGGATTATTAAGTCTAACGAGAAAGGTCTGCGGGAATAAATGTTAAACATGCAGTGACAGTATTGACGCACACCTCCACTCAGTGTGTGTGTGTGTGTGTGTGTTTGTGTGTGGGGGCGGGGGGGGGGGGGGGGGGGGGGTGGGTATGTGTGTGGGTGTGTGTGTCAGTGAGGGAGTGGGTGGGGTTGGGGGTTAATGCATCTTCATATGAAGGAGCTGATATCTTTAAAGCTGCAGGCCGTGGCCAGGCAGGAACAATCCTCTTGCTATTCCTTCCACGCACACACCACTGCTTTCACTGCAAGTCCCTGTCAGCAGAATTTATAATGAATTGCATAAAAAGGTGGTTTACCATGCATGCACTAATGCATGCACACGCACGCACACACACACACACACACACACACACACACACACACACACACACACGTGTACACACAAACAGACCCAGGCCAACTTTCCTTTTGTGCACAGTGGAAATGGCTTTTGAGAGAGAATGATTGGGTTCGCGTCGTCGCGTGTGCAGTGAGGAAATGTCTCCCACAAATTGACTTTTCTTTTTTGCCCAATCCTTAACCTGTCCCCAAGCATTAGTCTGCGCATTCGTTATGAGGATTGGACACTTTTTGCATTTTAAACAAAGACCAACTGTGCAACCTCCCCCTGGTCTGCTCCTCTTGTAAAGCACGGGTCGGCCACACGAAATGAATTGAAGTGAATGATGAAGGTTTTTAACGTACAATTACCATGTCTCTGTTTCCACCAAGGCAGCGGTAGTGCGCGTGTGGAACCCATTCACCACCACTTCTCTTCAAGAATTTTAAAGGTTTCTGGGGGAGTGATCACACTGTGATTCTGTGTACTGTAAAACTAAACTACAGCCATGCTTTATTTGATGAGTTATTGTATTCATTTAACGGGGGAACTTCCAAATGGAAAAAAAACATGAAATCCATTGTGAATACGTGATCCCACCTACACGTTTCCACGAACATTCTTCTCTGCACCGTTTGCTCACTGACATCACGTTGAACTTCCCTCCAGCTGGTGGATGGAACATCATCGGTGGTTCACCCTACCCACCCACCTCGGGGCACCGCGCGCATCGTCGGAGCCCGGTTTTCGCATTTACACGCGGGCTCATCTGTGCAACGAAACCCACACCTTGCTCAGAAGTGATCGCGCCCACAGCTGGGGAACAATTCTGTTCCTAAGCAACTGATCCTCTCCATGTGGGGGTTTGCATGTTCACTCCGTGTCTGCGTGGGATTCCTCCAGGCGCTCCACTTTCCTCCCACGATCCCACTGTCAGGCAGCTGAGATGGAGTGCACATTTTTAAGTGCCCCGGTCGGTAAATGTGACTGTCTGTAGGTGGCCTGATTGAAATGGGTGCATGGCTGTAGGTGTGTGTGTTGAAGGCTCAGGCTGCGAATATAGACGTGCCTTTGTACATTGTACATTTGTACGTTGACTGATGAACAGTCATTGGTCTCAGAAAACATTTTCTCAGCAACATTTTTTTTCAGACATCCCTGCAGTGTAAGTGGGCAGCTACAACTGGCGTTGTGCTCCTTTTATGACTGCTACAGATTATTATTATTATTTATTTTTTTGAATAAAGCCCGCTGAAGCCTGTTCCAATATTAAAGACATATTTCAAAGCATTTTTTGTATTTAAATGGACTCTATTTTGATGAAAATGGAATAATGTAGCCCTTTTAAACCTTGATTGCTGGGATGTTTCAGAAGTGATTTTTGCAACTCGTCAATGATCAAGTGCTTCACGATGCACAATGATCTTGAGTACCTTGTTCAAAGTGTTATCTGTCGTGTTTGCATAAAAAAAAAACTGTTCCAGGGCTGGTAATGTGATAATTGTTATTTGGCGACTCTGAATAATGTTAGAGACAACACGTATCATCAAAGTGAATATTCCATATTCTGGGTATCTTTGTGCTAGCAACTACTTCTTCTATGTCTTACGGTTTAAAACGTTGAAAAAGATGTTTCTATACATCAAAATATGTTCCTATTCAGCAGAGCTCGGCAAGTGTCACTCGGGACAAATTGCTGTCAAATCTGCGCCCTTGCATTAGCTAACTTATTTAACTGGCTGTGCGTGGGTCGGGATAAGGGTAGATGGGAGAGGGAGAGATGGAGAGGGAGAGGCGTGCGTGTGCCTTTGTGTTATTGTACCACTGCCCATTAGATTGTGTGCGCACGTCCCTGCCAAACAGCATGGCAGTCTCACCAGTAGGAGGGATCTGCTTCTCTTTGCCGAGACAGGCAAACAGATGGGGCAAGTGACTTTCACCATCCCCAGATCTCGTTTCTGTTGGGACAAAAGAGACAGACAGGCCCACTTTAGATGTACTTGTCCTCTGACAGCCTTGTCCTGTTCCCTTTTTAATGGTCAGTACTGCAGTGACATTCCTAGTTTGCCCTGTTGTTGTCATTCCTCTCTTGTTGTCTTGAGCCCGGAGGCTTTGCCTCCCATTCGCCCCCTCTCTCTACTATCAATTATATTAACAGCAGCCCAAAGCCCCCTTCTAGCATGTTTCTCCATTTTGCGACAGGAAACCTTTCTGTTGTTACTTTATGGGCCTCCTGCTACATTACTGCACTGCACTGGTAATAGAGCTTACTCTCTATTCCACTCCAGTCTTTCCCCAGCAATCCAATTTGTCTTTCCAACACGAGGCATTTTCCGAATTGACAATGAAGTATGTTTATGGCTGTGCTGATGTCATCACATTTCTGTTTGTCCCTCATCTCCCAGGGCACAGCTTACAGGAAAATGAATTATACAACACAATGGAAAGGATGGATGTTCTGCAGTCAACTTGAAGCCAATTTGCTCTAACATGACTTGGCTTTTGTTTCCAGCCATACAGTTGGAGACAATCTGCCAGCATCCTCTAGAAACAATGTTTCCCTGCTTATTTCCACTCATGTTAATTATGTATTACCAGTAAGAAGCTGGTGCTGTCACGTGGCATGCCGAGTTTATCCTTGATTGGCACAAGGTCCCAAAATAGCACATCAAGCAGCCCCACACTAATTGTCAGCCATATTCCAGCTCCTGTGCATTGTGTAACCACAAACAATGTGAATCCACTGAAGAGCCACAGCTTTGAATCATTTATTGATTCAAGTGAACAGCTCAGGCTGAAATATGTTGGACAGGCAGTAGTCGTGCATGCAGCTCTGGGCTTCGAGCATCCCACAGGGACAGTCAGGAGCAATTGGTGTGGTCTCCCTTCTCCGTCTGTGGACAATGTGGGGTGAAGATAATTAGAGAAAAAGTGGGTATCTTCTCTAATTTATAATATTCTTAGTGAAATGAAAAAAACAATCCTTTGCAATGTTATTGGCTTGAAACACAAAGAGGGAATTTCATAATGAACTACAAAGATATTGTAGAACCACTGTTCACAAGAGGAAGATTTGCAGTGACTTACAACTATTTTCATCATGTGGTCATGCTAGCATTTTTAGAGATACATGCTTTAAGTTAATATAATGTATGACTAAATCCATAGGACACATTCATCTTTGATATCTGAGGATATTTTTTAAATACATCCTGTTCTTTTACCATCTAGGAAATGTACATGTATATATTTAGATATGTGCTATTAAATCGATATACTCTTGGCAGGGGGTCAAAGATCTTCCTTTCTTTATTATATTATTTATATTTACTTGTTTGGCGTAGGAGGAAATTGTGCTTTTATTCTGAAGCCGTTCGGTATTGGACTCGGACTTTTATTCTGAAGGGTGTTTCTGTCGGCGGAAGTGGCGAAATTTACGTCACGGCTGCGGGTCTGAACAACAGACATTAGTCAAACTTTCGGTTTTCTCTTTAAACACTCGGGTCATGGCGACGTTTTTTGGGGAGGTTTTGTCGGTGTATTCTCGGGCTGTGGAAGAAGATGAAGAGGACCTTGAGGAAAATGAAGAAGACGCAGAAATCCACAGAGAGCTGGAGGAAAAGAGGTAAGAGGACGTAAGCCAGCTAGCATGGAGCAACAGGAAGTGATTCGACGGAAAGCGTGGGATTATGAAAATAGATAAGGCAGACAGTTGGACTAACTGTGAAATGATCGTGTGTATTATCTGTGAATTCGTATGATGTTGCCTCCATCACACACACACCAGGCATGACAGGATTTAATGGTCAATAGCAGTTTAAGTGTCACCTCACGTCACAATGAGTTAGCTTTTATTGAGAGGTGGGGTCAAAACGTCAAGTGCTCTCAGACAAATGAAAGATGATGCTTCCATACGCGTCCGAACACATTCAGCTTGGCTTGGCTCAGGGTCAGTAGTGAGTAAATGACATTATGGCTCCTTATTTGTTGTGTCAATGATGGCGATGACGCAGAGCTTCATCTACACGTGCGCAAGTTCAAACCCTCCCACCTGTGCTCAGTTTGGTTGAGCCTAAGAGGTCTCATTACTCAGATTATAGCATATGTATGTTTGTCTGTATATCTATAAATTACAAAGGTCACATTCAGTGGCCTCCCATGCCTGGTAAGTGGAGGCATTGTCATCACTTTTCTTTAAACCATTTACTTTGTGACCCATGTTTGTATAAACTGTCTCTCCGTCAGGGAGGTTCACCTGCACTGGATCCCGGAGGTCTCTGAATCACTGACGTCTGGGAACAAGTTGCCGTGTACAGACTTCGTCCTGGCTGTGGGACAAAACGCTGCCAGTGAGTAGCCCCTGTCACGTACCTTACGCTGGATGAGTTCTTCTAATAACCCACACAGTGTTTCCCTTTGTGATAATATGCCCTGTTAATGCCATCGTAATTATGATCAGGTTGTGACAGACGTGTAACACAACAAGAAAAGCACATCTTTCATCAGTAAAAGAGTTCAAATGATGATGACTTCAGCCCTGCTAATCTGTCAGCAAACCAGTTGAATGTGTGACTGACGTGCCGAAAACACAACAACACAACAGTTTTCCATTGTATTGTGGAGTCTAAGATCATTTCAAATCGTCTACTTTTCCATTGTCTATTAGGTTTGGGGGAAAATGTCTGCAATTTTATTGTAGCTTTGTATATGTCCTCACATGTAAGTACGATAACGCGTTGAATACATAAAACAGTGATTCATTAAACGAAATGAGAGTCACCTTGTCAAATAAGTAAACCAAGCAAAGAAAGAAATGACGTGTGTTGAATACTGATAGAGTCTGTCTTCACAGGGTTTCTCTCAGTGTACGTTCTCACCTCTGCAAACTGGGAAACCGTGGGCCACGCATCAGTGTGGAATGAGAGGAGCCGTGCTGGTCAAACCGCCGACGATTCGGCATGTGTTTTCTACAGGCGCAAGGACAACCCAACAGTGAGTGCAAAATAGCTGAGAACGTCGCCTCAGAATGTGTCTGCTATTCCATTAGTCCCACTGATAGCACCAGGCGGTAATCATTCAGCTGAATGAGTTCGCTCCCAATCATCTGATAGCCCTGACTAATGTATTTCAGAGAACAATACAATGGCTCTGCCCAGGAAAGTATCAGGCAATAGACATGCATTGAGCATGCATTGTGGATAAAATACAAGCGATGCAGGCAGACAACCGTAATTAATCATAGAAAACATGTTTGTTGAAGCCACTTGTATGACAGCATCAATCAAATGCTATTTCTGTCTCAACTCTGTGATCTCATTTTATAAATGATCACATCATATTAAGTAATTGAGGTCATACCCCACATGGGAATGCAATTGCACAGTAATGTGCCTCAGGAATAAAACATGGAGCCCCACTTCAGCCATACAAGTTGGAAAGTAGGCCATGACACGGAGGATTAATAAGCCCTGGCAACCCAGCGTTCAGAGTTATAACCAACTGCTGTGTTCACAGGTGTATGTGGTGTCATTTGCACACGGTTTAACAAGATAAACATAGTCAGCAGCCATGTGTGATTGCACTGTGCTGCTGGGGTTTATCACACATTTCTGCCCCTGCTGCCTTCAGATGGCTGCAGAGATTTAATGAGACGAAGGCAAAGGCTTTAATACAATGTAGAACAGTTGTCTACAGCTGCAGACAACACAACTACAACATACAGACGTGCGTATGTGTTTGATCCACAAACATTGAGTAAAATGTGTCACGCCTTCCTTTCCCCGCAGGTTTTGATATGCCAAGTGATCTGTTACGTTGCAGAAGACCAGTTTTTTCAGTGGACCGAAAAGGTATGCTATGTTGAAACAACTAAACTTATTTTGTGGCTCTGTGATTAAATTGTGATGTTATGTTAAGGTGTCCGGAGCAGTGTCCCCCTACTCGGCAAAGCAAAGAAACCACCAAAGTTCTTCAACATGATTACATTATACACTTGTTAATGTTGCTCACATAAAACAAACAAATAGACACATTCATTAAATTACTTTGGTGGCAATCTGATTCCTTGTCATCGCATAATCACTCAGTGGCCACTTCATTAGGTGTGCCTGTTGAGCTCCTTGTAATCTAATTAGCCAATTGTGTGGCAGCACTTCAGTGCCTAAACACACGCAGACATGGTCATTATTAATCATATTTATGCAAATATGGTGAGTTGTTGTGTTCATAAAACATTGGCTTCTCTGTTAATTATAGCAGTCTGTCGGCTTTTTAACACAAAGTAAAACAAAAAACAAAAAAAAACATGAAGGAATTCTACAGTGTGATCAGCATGGTAAAGGTGTTGTTTGGATGTCTCTTGTAGGTTTTTGACTGTCTCCAGCACAGAGAGCTGAATGTGACTGTGTTGTCGGATAGCTCTGTGGCAGATTTCAAGACGGCCGACTACCTGTGCACCAGCTCTGCTCCCTTCCTGCGCTCTCTCCACACGGCCGCCTTCAGTGGTCTGTCTGTCTGTCCGTCTCTGGAGCAACCCAACATAATCACCGGGCTTCCAGCTGCAGGTACTGCAAATTAACACTTTCAGTTCCAGAACACCAGTTCCAGTTAATTCAAATAACAAGGGTCAAAGTCACATTTGAAAACCTCTCAAATAAGCAGTGGACACCTCACTTTGATCACTACTCTATGAGGTAATGACTAAAATCGCTGCAGGGGCACAGCAGCAGCAGTAGTAGTCTTTATGTTTTGAGCAAAAACGCCAGCAGTAACCAGGTTTGATTCTCAGGTTTTCCATTTAAAGTTTCCTTGAAGGAGACACGGAAATCCCCCAAATCTCCCTATGTCTCGCTGTGTGGATGAGGACAGGAATTTTATGTTGCGTCAGACAATAGCATCTGCCATAAGGCTCCTCTCCACTAACTTTGGTAATTGTAGTCCTCGTGCACTTTAAGACATTTCAAAGACGGTCCAAAAAATGAACTTGGTCCTTGGTTAATGAGGACTGTCAGGCCACTGAATGAATGAATGAATGAATGAATGAATGTATGAATGAATGTCAAACTGCTCCGTTTTCATTGATTCTAATTTCATTTTGTAGTCGTCATAAAACTTTGCTTTCTTGTACTTTGTGCTGTTTGATCAGTACTGAACCACTGCCAGGTCCACCGCATCGCCACTGTCGTTTACCAGTGTTACAGTGATGTCATTGGCCCTGATTCTGTAACCATGGAGACTTACAAGTCTGCACTTGGGAAGTCCATACAGGTGAGGCGCTTTTCTTTTAATATCTGAGCAGACTTCTGGAAGGTCAGAGCGGTCAAAATAGGAACAGAGCAGATGCTCACTATTTAAAATAAATGAAATGCATGCACAATGGTCATCAAATGTTGAAAGAGATGAGATGCACAAGCGCATACAAAATGCAAAGCAGAGGAGACGCACATGGGAAAATAATTCAGATTAAGATTATCCGAAAGCCTTTTCATTTGAATTCTATTCTTGTCTTCTATCTATTTTATATACTTGGACTAAAAACAACTTTTATTATGGCTTTGTGTGTGGGTTCTAAAATAGCTGACTCTTTGTCAAGGGATGAAATCCACCATATGGAGCTGGAGCTCTGAAAAAAGGATTAGTTGCTTGATGTCTTTGTTTGTGTTGCGTACTTCCATCATATCCCCAAAGAGTTTTTTTAAGTAGTGCGTCACCCGACGTGGTGTTTCGGAAATGAACAAGGCCTCTTTAAATCACCCCTCTTCGTGACTTTTAATATTTTAATCCCCCTGCATGTCTTTTTCTCTTCAGTTGGACTCGTCTCCGAGCGCAGATGTCCTCCGCAAGTTTGTCAAATCCACCAACATTCAGAGTAATCTTTATATCTGAAATTGCCACGTTGCACACCGAGTGGTGCAATTAAATTGTGTTTCCTCGCCATTTTTTAAATAAAGAAATTAAGTATACAAAGCAGGGGTTTGATTGGTGTTTTATTGAATTACTTCATTAGGTTTGAACCTCCGTCAATTAGGGATCCCATTCGCTTCTTAAGAGAAGGGAATCAAAATTGGCATGTACATTTTGTGTACCAAGGTAGCTGTGTATTATTGACTGTCACTATATGCTGTTGTGAGCCATATTGATTGATAGTGGTCAATATATATATATATATTTTTATTGGTGGGGTGAATGGGTTGTTTCTTTGCTTAATTCCACTTATGCATTTATCTTTTTATAGCTGAATTGTTTCGCTGCATCTCCATGTGTACCATAACTCCGCCTGACCTATCGGGGGCAGTAATGCGTCAGTGAGCTGTAACGGAACCGGAAAAGACGAGATGAAGTGAGCGAAACTCAAACACACCTGTTGATACTTGACTCATTTAAGACGAAGGACAGCTGTATTTCTGCTTTATTTTTCTTTACCTCTCGTTTGAATATTTAACGCATAGTGTTTATAAAACAGTGGACTGGACAGAGATAGTTTGGCTGTGGGGTTTAAACACTTTAAGGTAGTTTGGTTAGCGAGGGCTAGCTATGAGTGCTAGCCGGGTCTTAGCTTCGACCAGCAGCAGTAAAAACAAAGATTCATTGAGCCGGAGAAGGGAGCAGCGAGGCCGGGGGGATAACACTGTGCTGGCCGAGAGGAACCCGGCGGTGGTGGCGGTGGGAGCTTGGGTGGAAGATGGGCAAGACTTTCTGCAGCATCCTTCTGTAAGTCTGATGGTAGCTAGCTCTGTGTTGCCAGGCACCCGTGACTCCTGTTTCTGTTTACAAGTTTGTTGCAGTGATGCATGCACAGAAATGGTATTGTTAAATGAGCCTTTATTAGCTGTAATTAAAGGTCATTTTCAAAAAATCCTACAGTAAAATGCTGAAGTGTTATAACGAATACAACGCCCTAGTTACTATATACTCCAATCTATAAATGCAGTATAAGACATTGTAAAAGGGAGAACACTCGTTGAACAGGAGAGGTCACAGTTCTTATTGCTATTACTAATGCACTAATATGTGCATGTTTGTTTTGTCTTGTTGCCTGTCAAGTTTGTGGAATTAGGCTGCTGGATGTTCTTATAGAGCTTAAGGTTGTCATCCCCTGTCCCGGTTTAGGCTCTGGCTTTGATAACTGAGGAGCTCCAGGCAGAAAGGAGAAGGAAGAATGAAGAAAGCCTTCAAAGATTTCAAGATGTAGTGCGCCACCGTGTCGCACAGCAAGTCCAAGTCTTCAAGAGGAGACGGCAGCCTCAGACTGAAC
Organism: Colistium nudipinnis; assembly: GCA_016785305.1. Taxonomy (NCBI): domain Eukaryota; kingdom Metazoa; phylum Chordata; class Actinopteri; order Pleuronectiformes; family Rhombosoleidae; genus Colistium; species Colistium nudipinnis. The sequence goes on along the minus strand of JAFBJU010021519.1, from coordinate 557,277 downwards.
AGATGGTGAAATCAGTATTAAGATTTTATTAATGCAAATTGTCAAAATGTCTAAAACTATTTATTTAAATGACTTAATCCACCAAACAGTCTTATCTTCCTATACTTTTTGCAGTCAGTTCTTACTGATAAAAGGAGACAATCAACACATAAAACGTAGTTTTTTTTTAGTTTGTTGCCACATGTTGCTGTTGCCCATGGGTCCTTCCACACCAACTCACCGAGGGCCTCCCAGTTCATGTCATGGATTTTCTTTAAAAAGAAAATCCATGACATGAACTGGGAACATTTCTGAAAACTGGGTGAGTTGGCGTGGAACGGCCCCCTTGGCTGTCGGATAACTTTGATCTAAAACAGTTTTTTTTATCAAGGGGAAACCTGTCAGGAGAACCCCTCAACATTATGGAGTATGGACCCAGCATGTGCCTGCTGGTGAGAAGGGGATGTCCGAGGGAGTTGCTGTACGGCAGAGGGTGATGGAGCAGAGCTCTCAGGAGGTGAGAAGGCTTAAATAGCATTGCATGAGTGAATCATTTGAATTTTAGCACTTGGTATAATTGGGTTAATACATTTTTCTTTAACAATTTCATTTTTTAAGTAACTGGCTAGATAAATAATGTTTGGCCCAAGTTAATCCAGACAGTTCTGCTCTTGCCTGAGATAGAAATGATAATAATAATGATGTAATATGACCATACGTGTGTGTGTGTGGCTTACTTCATAAGGCTGACATTGGCTATTGAGACGGAGTTTCAATCAATTTAGGGGCCGATATAATGCTAATAAGTTGTCATCTGTTTTGAAATCTGAACTGCTCAATGAAATGCATATTTTCTGACATCTGCAGCTCACAAAAACGGAATGGCCTGAGTGAACCGCATTTTCATATGTGCCATTTTGGGTTCTCAGTTTGATGTACTAGAACTTGAATTGTCAGCGAAAAGCCCTGACCTCAACCCCATGTAGCACCTCTGGGAACACTGGCACTCAACCAGGTCTCATCACCCATCATCACTCTTTGACCCCACCAGTGCTTTCATGTCTCAATCAAAGCAAATCCTTGCAGCAAGGATCAAAAGTATTACAGGAAAACAGTTTTTAATGAACCAACCTAAATAGATATTTATCAGAATGTTTGTGGTATACATTTATTCTAATAGCAGGTTATCAGGCGATAACATCAGATGCTTGAATATTTGAATGTTTAAAGCTTTATTGTTATCATACCAATATATCTAGACTCGGGCGCTCCCTTATTTTTTCTGTGGATCAAAGGTCATCATGGGAAAAAGACACACTGCTGAGTATTAAACATCACCCTGAAAAATGTCCCTCTATTACCCTCCTGTGATCTAAAGTCAGCCTTAATAACTCCCATTTTCTGCAGTTTAATCCAGTGAAGCTCCGTATGTGTTTTTGGCAATGAGAATGATTACATTGTTTCCATGTGTGAGTGATAAAATAATGTGACTGTGATTAATCTGGAGGATTCGATATTTCCATGATTTTCCAGTCTAGTGAAGAGAGGAGGCCGGTCAGACTCAGGCTGGCTGCACGTCAGATGAGCCTGCATGGGGAAATGATCTCAGACCTTTCTGGAGGCAAATGGAACAAGTCTCCAACCAGACATGTGAGTGTAAATGTCTCACATTTGTTCCTCTTTTAAAAAATGATAGTTCCTAAATAAAAATGATTTTCCTCTGCACCCAACAGAAAGCTGAATGCCACGTGCTGAGAGCCGAGCAGGAAGCGGTGGAACATGAAGAGGATGTTCAGAGAGAGGAAGAGGGATATGATAGTTTCTTCTCCAGTCGCCACGAATGTCCCCTTGTTCAGCAGAAGGTTCATTAATATACACACAGGGTGCAGCAACCTCGAGTCCTGGTTGACCTTTACGTAGGATGCAGGCCATGTAGACATTTATTAATACCTAACTATTTCCATGGCTTGATTTGTATGTTTCAGGGATGTGGACGTGCAGTGTGGGATACTGACACATCACAGCCTGATCCCGGTTTCAAGTCCAGCCTCAGATTCACTCAGGTCCTGTGGCCTCTTGATGACAAAGAGGAACTGAAAAGACAGGTGTGTACCAGGCGTATACAGGAACCTTTGACCTGTTCAAAATCTGTCAAACCATTTATCACAGATAGTTTGTCTTGCAGCGTCAGTTTCTGTTCCTGATGCAGCGCCGTCACTTCCTGAACACAGAAAGAGAGCAAGTGAAGGAGAACAAACAGCACAGGAAACACCTGAAAAGAACCGCAAGGTGATACGCTGCCGCATTTTTTTCTTTCGCACTTTCTGTCATAAATATATAGAACACTGTGGCTTTGGAACATGAAGGACGACATCCTTTATCTACATACCTGTGCCGTGTTGAAAATATTCTATACTAACCATAAAGACTTGAACACTGGCATATGAATACAAATTAATTAACACATGTTATCATTTGAAGCATCAAAGCAGAGAAAGAACAATATCGTCTGGCCGAGGAGAGAAAGTTGGAGAGTGCTCGGCAGTTTGCAGAGGCCAGGCAGCAGCTGGAGGAGAGAGAGCTGCTGATTCTGGAGCGACTGAAGCTTGAGGAGGAGGACAGAGCTGTGGAGCTGCAGAGGAGAAGAAAGGAGGAGAAACGCAAAGTATCTACCAGGTAGTTTGTGGAGAGAAAAATATCCAACCTCTTAAATATGTGTAGTTATTGCCATTGTGTATTGGCAAAATATGATGAACATCAAGTGTAATAAGGTAAACACCTGAACCTGAGATTCAGAGAATGATCGCGTGGGTAGTCTTCCGGACTGAATCTGATAAAAAAGTTTGCTTGTGGTGCAAGGATTTCCTGTGGACTTGGAGAAGTTTTTTTTTGTAAAAGCTTATTATGAACACAAAACCAGGTCAGAACTATATGCATGCATACTTTTTTTTTCTTGCCCAGGACCAACCAGACCAAACTACAAGTACGCCACAAAAAGGGTAATGATTTCATAAAGCTGAGGCTGCTGTGATTAACAGGCTGAATGGAACTCTCTGCAGGTTCATCGAGGCCCTGAGAGCTCAGATGAAAGAGAAACTGTCTCTGGCGAAACCGGAGCTTCCACCTCTCTGCTGCTGTGGGTCCTCTTTCTGGGACTCCCATCCCGACACCTGTGCGAACAACTGCGTCTTCTACGACAATCCCAAAGGTACTCATTGCGCATGCTGTCACATGCCTCGCAGTTTATGCAACACTGTACTGAGCTTCAGTGGAACAGACGAGAAAATGCCTCACTGTCCCATTTGTTTCCTCCACAGCATATGCCCAGGCATTGCATTCAACAATGTTGAGTGTGGGTTTACGGTAAAGGAAGCCGGTGAACTGCAGTGGAAGTTGCTCTCAAAGAACCAGGCTCCGAGTACATCATGTCTGTCTATTTAAAAGAACAATTTGGAAATACAATACAATGCAAACAAAACAAGAAGTCAAACTCTGACTCAGATAAGATGAGCCAAGGCTCTTTGTGTCCAGGACATATTTACCCTGTTAGTGTTCAATCTCCAGATGAAATATGACAAAACGTATTGGATGATTTGAAGAGTTTCCCACAAGTTGAATCCAAACGACTCTAATGAAACACTGAATAGTAGCAGGTTCACATATTAGCCCAAGACTAAATACCTAAACACTAATTACCTAGAGCCTATCCTAGACAGTGTGAGTTTAACCTCAACTAAAATATTTATTGAGCATGTCAGTACTGTGATTGATTTGAACATGTTAATACATTCAGACTGATGTCAACATTTGGTTATTGACTCAGGCCTTTTTAAAAAGCTGCAGTATCGTGTCCGGCCACCAGGGCGCGCGGATCAGCTATCCAGCTCATCCTCGGCTGTTTCCGGTACGTCTACAGTCGGAGGAAGAGGGGGGATAAGGTCACTTGGCCACCGGGAAGCTCCGTCTGGAAAATTGTCAGGAATAAACAATTTTCTAATAATAACCAGTATTTTTCTTTCCCTACCGGAGACTGTTATAAGCTAGACGCGTGCACCCGGCGCATGGGGGTAGGCTGGCTCCTGCCAGGTGAATATAAAGTCAGCCGCGCAGCATGGACACCTACCGGATGTTTACGGACTGCGTCTACCAACGCGGAGCTAAACGACTGCTGCTTTATTTCTTATAGCACCCAGCTTCCACTTCGGACCGGCGAAGTGTTTCTTGTTGTACGACACTGACTGAGACTAGACTTGACTCGGGGCTGCTGAAAGAGTCAGCGTGCTTTGTCGTGATTTGGTGTCCACGGTTCCAGACCGTTGTTAAACACGTTGGCGAGCATCAAACTTCGCCGGAGTGCCTGAGCAGCCTTACTCGTCGAGGACATGTCTCGGACCAAGTTGTGAGAGTTTCTGGGTGAAGTTTTAGAACAAAGATCGTCTTAAGTTGTCGTCCAAAATGAAAGCGCCCCTGGCTCCCGGCATTCGACTTATCACGTCGTTCTCCAGAGATAGTTGGTAAGTTTCCATTATCATCCATTCCCACTGTTCTCCGCACTCACAGCCGGCCAGTGTCACCCTCGGTACACCGCAGGGGTTAAACGGGTGTGATCTCTTATCTCCCTGCTGTAAATGTTTAGCTTTACCACACCGATAAACACGCGTTCTGTGCATTAGGGATGGGGCTTTTATTAACACTAGGTTTTAACCCCAGTGTACGTGTCGTGCTACAGGCTATTAACACTTTTTCTAATCCTTGTTTTCGTGGACCTGCAGCGCCAAGCACCCATATAACACAATGTCATGTCAAAGTTTGCTCCTTTATTGACACAGATTTGATTGATTATTTAACACCCCGGCCTTTATTATACCATCGCATAAAGGTATTTCAAAATCTGCTTATATGTCTTCCTATGTTTGATGCCAAGTACGAACATCAAGGCTTAACAAAGAATGTTTCATTCCCAGCTCATTTGTCGATACCAGTTTAACACAACAAGCGACTGTTCGGTAGAGGTACATTTACACATCTGTGAAACCGGACGTGTTGTCTTGCATACTGAATATGATGAATAATCAATCGTCCAAATATTTGTAGGAAATCTTGTCCTTGAAAGAATTACGTTCCAGATTCAGCTCCTATGGTTTGGCTATTCAGCTAACATCAGCTTATTTTTCATCATGTTATTTGAATGCACCTATTACACCTTGTACCTGGACTTGTACGCACTCCCACAGCACTGCACATTGCACAGTGTACTTAATGTACTGATTTGTGTGTGTGTGTGTGTGCGTGTCACTGCCTTCTCGCAGTGCATTGTCATGTCTCAGTCTCGACAGGGTGATAAAAGACACACTAATACAATGAAAAGCCAAAGAAGTCCTCGTAAAGATCTGTGTTTTTACCTTTAGAAACATGTAATTTACTTCAAAACGTAGACGTTAGTTGTATGATTCAGGGACACACTTGGAAACTGTACTTACTTACTTTACTATGGCGACGTTGTGACTTAAACGGAGCCCAGTGAAGTGAAAAGATGTCCATTTTCATCCTGATTTCTTGTTGCGTAATATCATCTTCACCTTTCCTTGGCAGGTATCGCAGTTTCATTCTTTTCCTCACCTTCCTCTTCTACACAGCCTACCATCTGTCCAGGAAACCCATCAGCATCGTTAAGGTGACCAAGCCAAATCAATTCCTTTTTATCTACAGTTGTAACTTCTGGGAATTCGCCGAAACATCGTGAAATCCAGGCATTCGTCTGAAAATCCCTGTTCTCTACAGTGCAACTGACCCCGTTCGTAACCACATTTTTTTGCTGTTTTCCGCCATTTGATTGTAGCTTTTATCTACTTGTGTTTATTTTTAGAGCGAACTGCACAGGAACTGTTCCACAGTTATCCGACCAGCTGACCTTAACATCACCAATAATGCTACCTGGTGTAATTGGGCGCCTTTTGGTAGGTCCTTTACTCGATTTAAATATATTTGAACCTTTTGTTATGAAGAAATCGCGCAGGCCATTGTTCAAGTCCTGGTTTGGTTCCACAGCTCTATCCATGGACGGTAGAGCTGTGAGCTTCAGCGAGGACAGTATTCTATGTTTATGACTGGGAAACTGAAGAAAGCTAACATCTGTGTATCTGTGTCATCTCTCTAGACCAAGACAATTATAAGACTCTGTTTGGAGTCCTGGATAATTGTTTTCTGGTTGCCTATGCCATTGGCATGTTTTTCAGGTCTGTATATTGTTCTTGGCAGGCTTTTTTCAGTTTGTGTGTATTACCCTGAGTCCTAACCATTTTCATATTGTGTGCACAGTGGAATATTTGGAGAGCGCCTGTCCCTGCGGTACTACCTTAGTTTCGGGATGCTGACGAGTGGATTGTTCACAGTTCTGTTTGGCCTGGGCTTCTACTGGAACATCCACTCATTATGGTACTACGCTTTCATCCAGGTAATAATACCATCACCAGGCTAAAAGTAATAATAGAAGGAAAGGCAGTAACCAGGCGGGAGTCTGAGGGGACAGTACAACAATAAATCAATAGATAAAAAGGACACTGAGATAAGTTTATTTCCTTGTTTTGGTGGTTTAGTACACATAATGCTGCATCAGAAGATTTTTGTTTCACATCAGTTTTTTTTCATTGTCTTTTTGACCGGTATTACCATACGCGTGAGATAGTGAGACCAGTGAGTGACTACTACTCAAACACAGTCCGATTTTTTTTTCAACACAAAAAACTTCCTTTAAGTTTAAAAAAACGCTTTAAATGACTGATTTAATTGGAATGGTTCATGTGCAGTCGGGCAGAATAAAACGCTTCCTCATCGAGTTATAAATAAAGACTTTCTAGGACTCATTTATTGTTTTAATTAAAAACCCTTTTCCCCCCCAACAACAGGTGTGGTCACTGTGAGCTCTGGGGGTCAGTATAGAACTCATTTATCATCTCCACCCTTAAAGAATGTACAGATCCCATGGTGGCTTAGTCATGCTTTCCTCACGTATCACAAGACTCACAGCCGCATCATATGACTGCACTTGTCTGGGCTTATATAGGCTTGGTGGGGGATGAGCACTTCACACCGGTCTCCGCCCACACATTCTGTATGTAGGGTTCATGCCAGGCTTTGATTAGATTTAACTCAGGCTCGCTCTGTTTCCTGTTTGCGTCCTCTGCAGGTCATGAACGGGCTGGTGCAGACCACTGGTTGGCCAGCGGTGGTGGCTTGTGTGGGCAACTGGTTTGGAAAGGGGAAGTGAGTACACAAACGCTGATGATGCCCCTTTTTTTTTTTGCTGACTTACGCACTCATGCACACTTGTCGGGTCCCTCCGAATCCACATCCTCAAATCAAACAGTCCCTTGCCATTGCGTGGAAGCTGGTTTCACTGGTTGTTAATCAAGTTCAGCCTCAAGCACACCCTGGTAAAGAAACAGTCCCGTTCCTGTCTGAATGTACCACACCCTTTTCTCTGGTCTGTATTCATTGCACATAAAAAAACGGGATACCAGCCGAATAACAGTGTTTACATTGCACGGTAATCCTCCCCTGAATGTGTTCCTGCCTGTATGTGGTTGCCTGGCACAGCACCTTGACAGATGATGTCACATTGTATGACAGTGTTTACTTATGTGCTTAGAAAGTGCTTAGGAACTATGCGTTACATCTCAGTTTGCATACAATTGAAGATAATGGGATACAACGTCCATCTTTCTTTTAGATTCCAAAATCATAGCAATGCCTTAAATTCTTATCCACCACCATCGTGTTGCTTACGTTTTTGTTCGTCAGGCGCGGGTTCATCATGGGTGTGTGGAACTCCCACACCTCTGTGGGAAATATATTGGGCTCCCTCATTGCCGGAGTCTTCGTGTCCTCGGCTTGGGGAATGTCCTTCATCGTCCCGGGGGTCATCATCGCCTGCACCGGGGTCCTGTGCTTCTTCTTCCTGGTTGAGAGTCAGTTTCCCACACGCTGACACACTATGCTCTCACAATCCCATGCACTTGATGATGGTTAATACTTCATGGCATGTTTATCATAATAATAATAAAAAAAAAAGTTGTTTTAACTTTAAAAGTTGAGATTAAATCATGTTCCAATCAAATCTAAAGGCTAAATGTTAACTGTTTAGTTTATCAGCTAATTGATTGACACCTGTCCTATCCATAGCTGTCTTTGAAATGCCCTATGTTCTCACCTGCATTGTAAATAAATGTTCAATTCCCATCTTTTCCTTTCTGTTCTCCAGAACCCGAGGACGTCAACTGCACGACTCCTCAGCATCATGTGAGTTACATAAGACATACAATCATTTTTAAATTATCCCTTTAAGACGACTGCTTTCTCAATGCTCATGTGAGTGTCTGTCTTGGTGTGTGTGTGTGTGTCTCAGAGTGACCAGGATAGGTGTGAAGAGGAACCCTCCCCGCAGAACTCGGACCGAAGCAGCTATGGTTCCATCTCCACGGAGACTCCGGAGGTTGTTGAGGAGCACACCGAGGCCATTAGCTTCTGCGGGGCTCTCAGTATACCTGTGAGTTAGTTTAGTTTTTTTTCACTGCAGAAATGTTCGGTTTGTTTGATTTGGTTTGGAAGGTGGTCCTTTTGAAATAGCCCATTCTGAATCATTACTTCTGTTTTGTCCAAATGGTTAATATACAAATGAATGAACTAAATTACTGAACATTTAAAAATAGATGAATCCACTTTGTAGGATTTGAAAATAGACTACTGGTGCCCCCTGGTGGTATTATGCAGAGTTACATTGGCATTTGGATTTTTAATAACTTTCTATAAATATTTAATCAAAATCAGTGACTGTCTTTAAATTCAACATGAGCGTATAAGGCAGTAGACTAGTGAGAAAAGAATTGCTGTTACCAGGAAAAAAAATGTTGACTGTAATTGTAATATTAGTTAAAACATTTTGACACGATGAAAAGTCCAGCAGAGGATTTCATGCTGTTTTTCTATCTCCTTCAGGGAGTAGTGGAGTTTTCTTTGTGTCTGCTGTTCGCCAAGCTGGTCAGCTACACTTTCCTCTACTGGCTTCCTCTCTACATTTCAAATGTTGGTCAGTGTTGATGCTTTATTTTCGTTCAATGATAAAATCTACTCTCGTCCTCATCATTCAAAACGATTTTTTTCTTTCAAATATTTTTTATTGAATTTTTCACAATCATACAAGTGAAAACTAATTTTTGAATGTCATTATGGGTTTCTTTTTTTTTTTTTTCAGCCCATTTTGAAGCCAAAGAGGCAGGAGACATTTCAACACTCTTTGATGTAGGAGGAATTGTGGGTAAGCTATCATATTGACCTTCACAGAACAAATATGTAATGCTCCTCAAGTCATTCTCGATCGAGTCTGATTGACCCTGGACGCCTTTGGGCCGGGTCACCTTGATTTGTCATTTATCACTCATAACACTGACGGGACCACACATTGTGACCGAACATGCTTTGTGTGTACAGGAGGTATCATGGCGGGTGTTGTGTCCGACTACACCGGTGGAAGAGCAACGACATGCTGTGTCATGTTGCTTGGTGCTGCCCCCATGGTGAGTATCACCCTATTGAAGAAGTAATGATTAATGATATAATCATTTTGTATAGATGAAGTGCATTTATTATCAAGTTGCATGTGAGATGTGAGCTGATTGTTTGTTCACGTTTCAGCTTTTCCTCTATAATTCCATTGGACAAAGGAGCCTTGGTACTACAATTGGTAAGACTTTATTTGTTGGTTTATTTCTGTTGATCAGAGTTATGCTTTTTTTTTTTTTTTTACTTTGAGGTGTTTTCCCCCAATATGTAGGTATGCTGATGGTGTGTGGAGGCCTGGTGAACGGACCGTACGCCCTCATCACCACTGCTGTATCTGCTGACCTGGTAAGACCTGAGGCGTCATGGGGAATTCTCTCATTTTTCAATTCTACCATCTCTTGACCCCTGCACAGTCAGCTTGTACGATATAGTTTCTATTAACCGCATGCGTTATTTGCTACAGGGAACACACTCGAGTCTCCGAGGAAACTCAAGGGCATTGTCGACAGTGACGGCAATTATTGACGGGACTGGTTCAATAGGTATGTGTGCTATACGTTGTCAGAAATGTGAAAATTCAGCATTTTAAGCTTGATTTTCTATTTTGAATGATTCCTTTACATATATATATATATATATATATAATAGCATTAACAGCTCTGTCTACCAGCTGCAGCAGACAACGGATTTCCACTAAATGAATACCATTCTGGAGACAAAGAATGCTCTCTGATATGAGACGGCAGTGTTGTGGCTGCTGTTTAATTTTCTGAATGTATTTTTAATATTGCTTAAACGCAATCCACATTCAAGTCAATGTATTTGTGAAATGTACACTTTGAGTCAACCGCTAAGGGACTTTCATATTTATTGAATCCAGTTTGTTCTGGGGTAATTTGGGTAAATGAAATAATCTAACCTCTGTAGTAGGCCTGTACAATTACAAAAAGTACAATCATGTACCACAAATATCATAAAAACGTTTGTTCTCTGCAGGAGCTGCATTAGGTCCCCTGTTAGCCGGACTGATTTCTCCCACCGGCTGGAACAACGTCTTCTACATGCTCATCTCTGCCGATCTCTTGGCCTGCCTGGTCAGAAACTCCGCTTTATCGCTTTGCTCTTACGTCACTTGCAGTCAGAGAGTTTGTTTGTCCTTATCTGCTTCTTCCAGCCACGTTTTTGATGTTTGTATTGTTTGGACTGGTGATGATGTTCCATCTGTTGCGTAATGACGCGCTGATTGTTTTTTTTTTTTTACGTTTCAGTTTTTGTCCAGACTTGTCTTCAAGGAAGCTCAGGGCTGGTGCAGACGTGGTCAACGAGTCAGAGGGTCAGTATCGCCAACCACGCTGTTGGCTTAAAGCATGAAGTACCTTTATTTTTTACAACTACAACTGTCGAATAGTTGCACTTGAGGCCAATTGAACGTTTTAATGAATAACACTTTTTAATTGCAGGTTCAAAGAAATCTGAATGATTCCCAAGCGTGCCATCCACAAGAGGGAAACAATCCTTATACTGATCTCAGGGTACAGTGCAAAACCTCTCTCCATTGTGGCCGAATGGAAACTCGGTGGAAGAATCGAGGCCGACCATTTTAGCCTTTTATCTTATAATAATAATAATAATAAACATAGTATTTATATAGCGCTTTTCTTGGACTCAAAGACGCTTAACAAAGAAGGGGGGAAACTGTGGTGCCATCAATTGTTTAGTGTCAGGTTTGTGTATTTTGTGAGGGTGGATTTGGAGCCGAGAGATGAGGAGCAGTTCAGGTTTATTGCTGTGATAGTCCATGTGGTGTCGGCGGAAGATCTGGCCAACGGGGAGGATGTAGATGATAAAAAGGAAGGGTCCGAGTACTGTAAATCAGCAAGAAACGTGTCTTTGTAGAGACGGAGCTTTTTTATGACCAATATTCAAATTTGAACTCACTTGTTTTCATATTCTTTTATCATTAAAGTGTATATTCTGTGCCTTTTCTTAAATTTCGCCGTTTTTTCTGTCTTCTCGGTCTGTTTACTCTGAAAATAGTAGTGCTTACAGATAGGTTCAGACAATTTGAACCAATCCCATTTAGCATGTATTAGCAATACGTAAATAGATAGGTTAAATGTTTTAAAGCACTATAATGTAATATGAGTACTATAGTATAGTCAATTTTCTGTGCCGTGTTCATTAGCCTGGTGGTCGTTCTATTCCGTTTTTGCGACTTCTAACTTTTCAACAGTGTGGCGTTAACTTCCACCCAACTAAAGGATCTAAAGCTTCTATTGCAACAAAGGCTGAAGGTAGAACACGAGTCATTCAATTGGAAAGAGGCGCGTCGGGGGAGGGGCCTAAAGCACAATAACCACCCTTTGCATCGTTAAAAAGAAAGCGCCTCAAACCCAGGCGCACATTTTCTGTTTAATAACGGGGAATGCAAGTTAGGTATAGAATCCATGTATACAGAAGAAAGAAAAAAAAAAACATTAACTCCCTGAGGCTGAGTACCACCGCCAAAAGTGTTTCTGTGAAAATAGGGGTATTCAAAGTGAACAACAAACAAACAAAAAAGAATACATTTAACAAAGGTCACTAATCCAAAAAATTAAAAACGAGAGCAGTCAAAGGCCGTTTTTTTTTTTTTAGAGCGTCTACAGTGTATTAACGGCGCGAGATGAGAACGAATTCAACAGAAAACGCCAAGAGAAGTTCTGGGTTGAACCACCGGAGGTCAACGTTTCCTCGTTTAATCACATCCAGCTCGAAGTTAGAATACTTGTGACGAGTTTTTAATCGGTCCGATTGTCAGCATAGCCAGTGAAACCAGCCGCCCTTCTGAAACGAACAGATCTGACTTGGCCAGCACGGTCCGTGTATAAAGAGCCGGATAAACGGCGTCTTGTTGTTCCTGTGCCGCCGCATCAATTTTGTAACAAACGCGGTTTTATATATGATCAACCGCTGACGTGCCAACCGCCTTCTTACCACACATAAGGATTTCAGAAATACATACTTTGAGCCAATACCGTAACGACGACACGTTCGTTTACAGCGGGGAATATGCCACTACAAATGCACAGCCCACTCCTCTGAGGAAACGTTTGCTGTTAGAAACAGCGCACGGCCGTGGGGGAGTAAGAGAGGTGAAGTGGACGTGTTGGCTTGTTTTCCATGAGATTTGGTAACAAAAAAAAAAAACTAAAAAACACTAAAGATCCCTGAGCTCAGTCTCCCTGCTGAGTGACAAGATACAAATACAGCGATTTAAAAATAAATAAAGATAAAAATACACTCCAGCACTTGAGATGGCATAACAGATATAAAAGCTGTGCAAGTGCAACATAACGGCTGGATCACAAGGTATAACCAGGCTACCAGATTAGAAATTAGAAACCATGGGGGCAACGATGGACGAGTTAACTGTGAAAATGTACAGACTGCCTCTCTATAATAGCATATTGTGTATACAAAGCAGTGCGCAGTCGTTTTTTTTATATATATATATGTTTCTCGCTTAGTGAAAAAGACTTACTTCCAAAACCGGAGTAACGAGAGCCATGTCTTAATCAACCGGGATTACAATAATAAAAAAAAAATAATAATAATCACATCCACACCCATTGTGTCCGTTGATGTTGCATCACGTTGGCCAATAAAATATATATATATATTTTTTCTACCCCCGTAATGAACACACAAATATGTGGAACGAAATAGGTTTAATCCCTTGGTTTGGATCGCCTTTATTTATTTAGACAGGCGGGCAATATGCAACGCAGGATTGCTCGAAATGAACGTACACAACACTATAACGCAAGAACTTAAAAAACATTATTCTTTTTTTAAACAGCAACAAGGGCGATGACGGCAGGAGAGCGCGTGGAACAGCTTGACGTACGATTGGAATCCTTCAACATTCAAACCAACTATTTGAGTATTGGTAATTATAAATTCAAGCCATAAGCCTCTGTGGCCTGAATATTCGAATGACCTCCAGTGTGTCAGTATTTGTCACCGTGTGCTTTTCTGAGTATTCTTCCATTTTTTGCAGCTCTTCTTCGCTGAGTAAAGAGTCACATGCTTGCCGGGCAAACAGCTCGAGGCTGTCAGAATGAGCGTGAGTGTTGACAGAAGTTTGGTGGTTTGCAGCCGTCTGACTCTGTCCATCTAAGATTTAAGCCTGTTGCCACCTCCCCCCCCCCCCCCCCCCCCGATTTAAGCCTGTTGCCCCCCCCCCCCCCCCCCCCCCCACACACACACACTCATAACAGGGGATATTGGGTTACTTTGTCACATCTTCAATGTACATTACCTCTCAAGAAACAAACAAACAAAAACAATCTCGAAATGCTTCATATGATACAGTTTAGATTTTATCAGTGATGATACGCAGCAGGGTTCCAAGTGCGATACCAGGAGCTGAAGGGCCAAAGGGAGAGTCACAGGATTATTAACTTCGACAAATGCGAGTTTTCAGGATTCAGAATTAGTGCAGTATTTCGGAAAAAAATATACTTCTTTTAAAAGGAGAGAGATAAATGATGGCCCGACCCTCAAATCTAACTACGGTCCCTTTTTATATATTAAACAAAGATATTAGATATAACGTGTAAACACCCGGGTTGTTGGCAGTCAGATTTAGATTATTTTACGGAAAGGACGGACGGGGCTGTGTTTCTTGTTTCTTGCTTTTACAATTAGCTCAACTGTGCCCGATACGTTAAATAAAATGCAATGCTTACTTATCCAGACTTTTGGCACTCTGAACAGGTCACTGCCGTCAAAGAGCTTCGTCTTACCTCTATCACACAAAATGTGTCCCCCCCCCCTAGATCAGTGTGCAGTGGTGTTTAGGCGAACGGGCCTTACCCTGGGGTGCTATAGGACGCTGGGTTGAGCTGAGACGTTAGAGATACCGAGGCTGTGGACAGGCTGTTGGGAGAGGCCTCACGACTCACACTGTTTGGAGAGGAGTTGGATGAAACTGGAAAGGAAGGTTTGAAACACAACGTTACTACGCATGCACACGCGCGCGCACGCGTTGGGATGAATGCGCTCATCGGTACGTGGTTTCCTAAAGGTGCTTCACGAAAGTTGCAAAATGCAATATTGACAAAGGTCCAAATGAGAGGCCCATAATCAATGACGGTGAATGCAGGAAACGGAACTTGCCTCCGCCTGAAGTCAGAGGGCTGTAGGATCTGGAGGCAGACACCTGAAAGAGGGTGAAAATGTAATTAGCTAAATCCTACCTCATTTAGGACAGTTATATACATTTGCGGTATAATTAACACTTTCATTTCATTATGAGCAGTATATCAACATTTATATGATTGCACTCATCACTAATGTAAATATTTTTTCCGAGGTGGGCTTATTAAGCCTTTCTCTTTTGTTGAGAGTTGAACGAAAAGGAAAATCAAGTTCAAGCTCATGTTTGCGCGCGAGTACAAAACGGAACAGAGGACGTGCTTTGCGTCTGCAAAGACACAGTGCATAATGTCTTAAATCAATACCACTACGTTTATTTAACAAGTAGCCCATTACTTCCAATTCGTGTATTGGAAATATGTGTGGGTGTGCGCTTACAACTACGTGATGGTGCGCTCAGTGTTTTATATTTCGTTAATGGAGGGAAAAAAAGGGGGAAATAAGTCAAGTGTTTCCATTCTCTTGAAGTCTTTTGGTCGCACTAGTCCGACATGATCTCCTGCGAGCGGAAAAAAAGAGTTTTACGGGCTTTGTTCTGGTAGAAAGCAGTTACTCCTGTTGGAATTATTGCCCCTTTAAGCATAAACTGCTGTGGTTTCCCAATAGACTGACCGCACCCTGCGTACACGGCAGCAGCAAGTTTTCTACTGTATTTTGGCACCATATTGGTATATTGGTTTATTAAAATGGCTGACTCTTGTCGGGGACTGTGCCAAACACAAAAACAGCCCGAGGTCATAGACATAGGGGTTTGGAAAACGAACCATCCTGGAGTTGTAGCTGTGTGACTTAACAGGTAAACTGGCCACGGGGCAATAGATCCTCTTCTCCTTCTGACGCCGGTTGCAGAACCAAACTCGAACCACCTCTTTTTCCATGGACAGCTGCTCCGAGATCAGGGTGATCTCCTCGGAGTTGGGCTTGGGATTCTGAAAAATGCCCAAAATGGTCGTCATTTCCCACCTTGCATGTTAGCAGTAGTGGTGGTTTTGTTCCTTTTTCTGTCGGGGCACAGGTAGGCCATCCTGTTGCGTAAAGTCCAGAAAAATAATAACCCCTCATGCGTTGCATAAACGCATGAGGGTTTATTTACATGCAAATGACATGCAAATGACAAATATGCGTAAGGGACTATGGTCAATATTGGAGATACAACGCAAAAATGCGCTGTAAGTGTATAGCTAATGAGTGTCTAGAGATTTCTCAAAATATCCTGAGTAACTCCTCCTGTGGGCCCAAACAGGCGGAGGCTGGCGTATCAAAAATACGGTTACGTAAAACCGACTTTTTCTGTCGTTTTAAGCCTCGAACTCACGTCCAGGAAACGTTTCTCCAGCGTCATCTTGATGTTGGTTTCGATGCTCGTCCTCTTTTTCCGTTTGCGGCCGTAGCCCTCCATCAGCGGTGGCAGGGAGGTGGGGTTATTCATCGCGTCGGAGGGCGAGTTCTCTAATGTTCAAACACAAAATGACACGCGGTCCGTTCAGCGTAAAAAAAACTAAAAACGCAGCGTGTCACCTCTACGTTTATGTTTTTTTTTTTTTTTTTTTTATACAGTAAACAAATAGGTTGCTAAGTGTTACTCGGTTACACGGGCTTCTTTTTTATTTTTTTCCATCTCTGGACGGAGGCAGGCGGCCCACTTCCACCGTTGTACCGATCCAATAGTCTCATGTCAGTCGTGCGCTACTCGCTGTGTTGTACCTGCGTCACTCAGCCACTTCTCCAGCAGAGGTTTGAGCTTGCACATGTTTTTGAAGCTCAGGTTGAGAGCCTCGAAGCGAGAGATGGTGGTCTGGCTGAAGTCGTTCCCGTACAGTTTTCCCATCGCGAGGCCCACGTCTCCCTGTGATGAAGAACACACGCGCGTACGTTAGTAACCATTATAATCCTAAAAAGACACGTCGGACGCACCGTCATAATAATAAAATGTGGAGAAAACCTGACCGGGGGAGGGGGGGGGGGGGGCAACCTGAGACACATTATAATGACAAAAAGTACTCGTCCCTAAAGACCCTGCAACCGTATTTTCTTGGCTTTGTTTCAACTCTGCAATGTTTAACTGTTTAAAAAAACCAACAATCAACCAAAGTTTTCAATCAAACATTTTCACATCACACGCGAATTGGTGCGGCTGTGGTTCGACAGTATTTCTGACTGACCCCCCTTGCATTTCCAAGCAACATACATAACAAAAAAAAGGCCACGTGAAGTGGGCCAAACTGTTCACTGGTCACACTGCCAACAGGTGGAAGGTGACGGAGATCTTCTCTCTTTCAATTACCTGAGTGAAGCCCAGTTTGATGCGCCTTTGTTTGAACGCTTTCGCAAAGAGCTCCAGTTCCTCCAGGTCACTGGGTTCTTCCTGAGGCGGGACCGACATGTGTTTGGGCATCTGCAGGTGGGACATGTCCATGTGGTTCTCCATGGAGGGTCCGGCCAGACCTGAGCGGCTCATAGCCTGGATCAGACAGAGGCGCAATCATCGTTTTGTTGAATGGAGGCCATGAAAGGGGAGCGACTGAATCACAGACACTTTAATGCTCCCTTCAGCTGAGGAGAGCTGAATATATACGAGAGGCCGTGTGAATTCCTTGCTGATATGAAAGTATTGATTGATGGATTGAACAGCGTGTGTCACATTGGTGGTGTGGGTGTCACCTGTGGAGTCAGGGCCAGTCCAGGTTGATGCTGGAGAAGACTGGTTTGACTATGGCCTTGAAGGGACAGCAGGTTCTGCTGCAGAACTGTGGAACATGGAAAACAGATTTTTTTTGGTTTGTTTGATGAATTAACGGCTTGACTCCTTTACCATTTATTGGATGTACACATTTAATAAGAATTGTCGGGAAACGAACCCGCTTCAATTGCACGTGTTTTCTTTTAACTTTAGCATTTGGACACTGCTGAAATGTTTTCTGAGCAGAATACAGAATAACACTGTACGGCAATATTTCTAGTGGAGGTATAATATATCGGTGAAAATAAAGACCGTATTTCACGGACCATAAGGCGCACCGGATTATAAGGCGCATTTAGCGAAACGCAGCAGTCGGATAAGTCGAACTTGATTCAACTCATTCGCTTTGTTTGCGTCTCTTTACAGGTGCCATTTTGGGGTCCTTAGACACACACCGCAATATCACCGGTACGTTGAAGCACAGTACGTATTACTGCGCGAGGCTAGTATTGCTCCGGCAATCCATCAAGCGGTGCGGCTTCGTGCTAAAACATTTTGACAGAAATTTGAGCGCGGCGTACCGCATAAAATCGGTTCGAGGTCAGTAGGCACAACCAGAAAGGACACACAAGGCGCACCGGTCGATTGTTGAGAAAATGACAGGATTTTTAAGTGCGCCTTATAGTGTAGGAAAATACGGTACGCGTTATGCGTCGTTCACATATTTTCCCCAGAAATCATGACCGGAAATGAAAAGGTGTTTGCAAAGGACTGAATGATTGAATGCATTTGTGTCTATACTCCAGATTCCGGGGTACCTTGGTGGCTGCTGGGGCTCTGGGAAAGCAGGAAAGAGGAGGGAGGTGGCAGGTGGGACGGTGGCATCAGAACCAGCTGCTGCATGGTGTGGAGAGAGGTGAGCTCCTGGAAAGAAACAAGACACAGCAATCGAAGAATGAGTCTTAAATGACATGTCTTGAGGCCAAGCTTTAGGATGAACCTTCTCGATCGTACGTTATATGAAAGAACCCTTAATGTACTTCTTTTATCGTTTGGTGATAGAAAGAACCTTTGGACAAGCGCACTTAATTTACCACTGTTTCTAAGGTGCTGACCATAAATATTTCGACTGTGTCCACTTACACATGTACCCTCATGATTATGCTCCATGCCATTTAAAATCTGATTATTGGGAAAATTGCATTATAGGTCAAATCAGTGAAATGATATTGGCTTGGATCCTCACGAAAAGTAAAATTAGGCAAAGTTCCTATTCACTTTCTATTTTAAAAATTCAATTTTATATATTATGTTTTTGGTAGAGTAAACAGAGTTTTGCCCCGATGGATTTTTTTTATTTTCGTCTGGTGTTTTACGCGGCGTATATGCATGGATCTTTATAGTGACTATAATTTAAAGCTGTTTGTTAGATGTATTGGAGTAAGGTGAACAATATTCCTCTCTGAAAATGTGGAGGAGCAGAAATGTTAAACTAGAATAAGACTCACGTAAAAACGGAGACGTCGCGGCAAGATGTAAAAGACCGAGACCTATTGAATGTTGAATATATAGTGTTTGTGTCTTACCCCAGGCAGCTGACCTCCGGGCAGAGAACTCTGTGTCAGGTGACATGCCTTCAGTGTGGAGGCTAAATGAGGTGAGTCATTGAGGTTCTCTGTCTTTATCTATGACATTGAAAACACAAAAAACTCGTTTTAACTCTCGTCTCTCCCGAACTCATGAATAGATTATATAATACAGTTTTATGGAGCCGAGAGAGTGGAAATCCTCGACTTAAATAATATGGGGGGCAATAGGTCCATGTTTGCGTGTGTCTGACGGTGTAAGACACAAACACGCACACGGACAAACACACGGAGATATATTAAAAAAGACACATTCACACACACACAATAAAACGCTGAGTGTGTATAGTGCCCAGCGTGTATATCGCCTCCAGGACCAGTTGGGTCACTAAACGCTGTGCAAAGAGTGACGGACTCTTTGTGACTCTTTGCCTCCCCTTGGGCAAGCCAGTATGCAAATACACCCCCCCCCCCCCCCCCCCCCCCGAAAAGCAAAACCCCCCCCCCCCCCCCCCAACCCCTGTAAAGAGACATGGCACTTCCTGAAAACAGGAGCGCTGAAACAAACGTACTCCGCTGCCAAAAAGCATGTTTGGAGAAGAAACCAAATAGCTGCAAACTATTTGAGGTGTTTCTGGAGAGGTGGCATTCATTATTGACATCTGTGGGGAGAGCCGGTAGTTTATCCCGAGGATGTTAGCCATCTAAAAGTCAGTTGAACATTGTGTCTCGGATAAAAGAACATGTAGCACCATTCGCTTGGCTCAGGGCTGTTTATGTTTCAACCGAGCTCCATAATAATCTGCCAAAGGATTAAGACTCACATGAAGACGTCTGACCTTCTGTATTTTTCCTACAAGCGTATCCCATGAATAAACTGTAATTTAAAAAGAAGTGAATTGCCTTCCTGTATTGTGATGGACAGAGCTCCTGTACTCTAATCCCAGAAAATTAGAACTGTTTTCTACTGACTTCTGTTAAATGTATATATATATATAAAAACAGTACCCACTTGAGGTAGGTACATTTTAAGCCAATTTTAAGAATGAAAAGGTGCACTCGATGAACTGTTTTACCACTTTAGGCCCCTAAAAGTCTTTGACTGAATACACCTGTTTAGGATACATAATTCTTTACTTAAACTGCATAAAAACTCAGACAAGGGATTGTGAGTAATATTTGTAAGAATCCACAGTGAAAGTATTGAGACCTTTTTAAAAATATAGAATGTATATTTTGATCTATAATAAAACTTAAATCTTGAAATAGTAAATGAAAGTATCGGTGAAGAAATGACTTTGACCCATGTCTATCCAAGCCGTGAAATAAAAAAAAATGACGAAGCAAACTCGTCGCTAACAGGAAAAGGTTGCTACTTGTCATACGAAGCAGTCCAAATGTTGCCGATGACAGAGACCAGATTCAGGAAAACCTCATTTGCAGGTATTCGAACACAGAACGCGCAGTAAGTTATTTCACTGTGTACTCACGTGCCGACTGAAGTTGATTCCATTTTGCTCTGAATGAAGCAGAAGAGAAAGAGATTCCAATTAGTCAAACATATCAAATCAATATAAGATACAACAAAAACAGACCATAGAAAATGTAATGTGTGCCTCCAAAATGTAAATAGGTTGTCCTGCTGTCCCCTTCAATTGACTGAACATTTACACAATAAGAGTGATAGTTCAAATGTTCAAACGTTTTCTAAAAATTGCCATAAAATGCACAGATCTTATGAAATAGGTCAACAGTACTATATCTGTGAGTGTATTTTTTTATGTTGATACTCTAAGTACTAAGTACTAAGTTCTGCACATTTTACGACAGTGTGTGGTTGTTTTTAGTTTTTTTTACTAAAGAGAGGGATACATCCTCCACTGCCGACTGTTGTGTATAATACACAGACTTCTGTCGAGTCTTTTCAAGAGGTGCAGTTTCCACCCTGAAACATGCAGCACTCAGTCTGGAGAAGGACGGGGAGGAGTTGGTAGAGGGTTGAAAGTTCATAAAGCTGGATAAAGATGGCATCATTTGAATGTCAAATGGGGATATTGGGGACTGTGTGTGTATGAGAGAGGCAGTGAGCTGCTGGAGACACGATGCAAATACCCCCACCCCACCCAACACACAGACACACAAACACACACTCACACAGGCACACACACACACACACACACACACACACCAACCCTCCCTGGTAGCCTACTACCCCCAGTAAAACCAGCTTCACAGCCAAACTTCCAGTATGGAAATGACCAAGACATGCAAATCAGCTGTTACTGCACCAAAGCTGTACTGGAGCTCTGTGTGCGTACACTAACGCACACACACACACACACAGGAAATGTTGGTTTCTCAGTGCTGAATATGGCATTTCTCCAGTGTACCGTCCGACAGTGGCTGTTTTTTGTCATATTCCGTACGATACTACTATATATACGACGTATTAATTGTGCCACATACTAATGGTCATAGTACACCGTTTTTGAGTTGTTAGACAATATGCAATCACTGCATGCTTCTATTTGTAATAACATTATGTAAAGCAACATGCACACCAGGGGCTGGTGTCATCCATGAAAAGACCAACAAAGACCTGCCCAACTCTCCCTCTGATTCTGCGTGTGATACTTGAGTCTGATGGCAAATTATTAAGTTACAAAAATGTTATATAAAGATATATATATAAAAATAGATATCTATATATATATATTCATCTGTGTGTTTATAACACAGGCAGGACTGACAGGAATATGATGTTATAAGTCAGACTGAGATCAAATGTGTGTGTTCATGGTCATTAGTGTGTCTGTCTCATTGATGGATATTCCATTTGTTTTAGATAGCAATTTGCTTCTCTGGCACTGAGGCATAATAATAAATAGGTTATGTCTAAAAAGACTGTACTGATACAACTAATCGTTGGTGTTGGTCTTTGCTTTGCAGTGGCTCTAATTGCACGTTACATTTCATGACAATAATGTCAAAATTGTTTCATTGTGCTTTGTGGCAATGATGAGTTTTTTTTTTTTTTTTACTGTAATAGGTTATCACAATAGATGTTAATGATAGAAGTGTCTGCAAAATTAGAACATTTGCAAATGATTGAGTTGTTTTTCCTTTCAGTACTTGCTGTCAGCCCCTTCAGCACTGTGCAACTCCTCTATGGTTATGCATTACGTTTAGGTTAGGGAAAAATCACAGCCTTGAGTGGCGCCTGACAAGGTTTAAATCGACTGTGAGTGCCTGATGTAAAATCAGCATCAACAACAGCCTCCTGGGAAAACGGTCTCTCTACCACTGCCTTCAACCTCATTTCAATGCCACTTCAAATATTTAAGGTTTAAAGGGTCAGTTGGCCCCAATTTACATAAAACACATCTTCCCCCTCTCCTTTCATGATGTTACTTTATGTAGACAGTTTTGATTTTATTTGTTTAAGTTTGTCTCTGAGATTTCTGCCTCCACACCAGTACAACAGAGGGGAATTACATTTAGTCTGTGATGCTCACAGCAGTGAAAGGAGAAAAGGAGAAAATATTACCATCAACACATGTCAAATGTTTTCATGGAGAAATGTCAATGATAACAGTGATGTCTTTACTCAATTATTGTAGAGGCAAAAAATCTGTAATAGAGATATTTCTCAAAAGCTGGACAAATTAAATATATTAAAAAAGATCTGCATTAAGCAACGTCTCCTGTAAATGGACCAGGTCTACCATGAATAAAGATCAGAGCTTCATAAATAAAATGCAGCTGTGGCACCTCGTATATATTTTTACCGTCATCAGCTCATATTTTATATGAAAACACAGACACTCAACACATTTGCTTCTCCCACACAACCATTGTCTAAGTAAAAGTTCCACTTTTTTCTGTTGCTGGTTCCTTGTTTTATTTTGTGGCTGGTTGCCGTCCTCAGCCCTTGGGCAGCAAGTATTTCTCAGCAAACAGCCTCGGGTGCATCCTGGTAAAGCTACCAACTGCCAAAATATCCACCTTCATGCACGCACAAACACGCAAACACACACACACACACACACACACACACACACACACACACACACAAAACTCCCTATGAAATCCTCTGGACGAAAATGAGGAATAACTCCTTGTTACCTTGTTGTTGCATGCTATCCAGGGCTTGTGAAAAATGACCCTTTTGCATTCTGTTAAACCTGATGTAAATTACACCACTGCAGAGTGATAAAAACAAAGGTCAGCGTGTCCTGAAACTTTTCACTGGCATAGTTAAGCTCACAATATCCACTTCGACAAATCAGACAACTATTTGAGTTGTTGCTGTTGACACACAAGTACGTTTACCATAATAAACTCTATGCTAAAGATGACAGAACACAATGCTCCAAAGGATCAACACAAATGAACACAAACTTGTATTGTATGTATTCATTGATATATTGAATCTTCGTGTTTATATCCAGCTGCAACTTGAATGTATGTATATATTGAATATTCATTTTTTCAGATGTAAATACACCTAAGATGTGTTTACTATATCTTCAATGTTATTGCCAGTGTTTGACTTCTTAAATGATTAATTACTAAATTTAAGCAAGTGATATTAAAATGTGCCATTTCAATGACTGCAAATCAGCTACAATACTGTATATATATATGTATATATATATACATATATATATAATATAATATATAAATATTGTTTTTATTAAACCAAAAAGCGATCTTTTATAATAGCTAGTGACTTTTTTATAATTAAACCAGGCAAGCTATGCATATTATTTGTATTCTGCATTTTAACTAAAATGTACTTCATTGAATATGTTTCTATATGTATACATTTGTACATTTCTACATTACACTTCTCTTTTAAATTCTCTCTGATCGGTGCAAATGCAACTCCATGATTGCTACTTACTTCCGATAACAATAACATAGTACAACAAAATAAGTTCTATTCTCTATTCTTTCTATTTCAAATAAACAAACTCATCATGCATCAACAGCAGTAACAGAATAAACACAGCACAGCAACGGCACACTTTTGCCAATGTTGTCTATTGAACTTATCTGTGTGTTCAGATGATCAAGCCCTGTTTACCTGCACCGTGTCGAAGGTGAAATATCCTTACCTGCCTGTTCAGCTTGAGCCTCCGACTGATCCACAGAGTCTGCGCTCATCTTAATATCTGTAATGATAAATATAGCTGATTTTCCTACTGGATAGTAACTTTACCCGGACAATCAAGCACTCAGGCCACCCAGGAAAATGATCTTGAGTTTATTCTAATGTGCCCTCCCCTCCACACCACAACACAAACTGTACACACTCCTGTCTGATCCCTCGTTGTAATATTCATAAGGAAGGCAGATATCCCCACAAAGCCCTACCACAGCCAGCTCTGTACGGAATAATCACACAGCGCATAAACTCTCAATAAAACTCACCCGCGAGTTTGCCTGTGTGACGTGAAACAGTGACGGATTGAAAAAGCCATTGACAAGCATGTATTGGAGGAGTGACCCACCTCGAGTAAACAGTTCCACCTCCTCCAGCTCGCGTCAGCCTCCCTGAATATTCAAAAAGACGCTTGTGTTAGGTTCAAAAGTTTCGGAAATCCACAGCTGCTCATCGGCATTTTCCTAAGTGGAGAAACGTTCACCTCTGCAGTACACCCTACACTGCGTGATAGGCTGATTTGCATATGCCTCAGTGCGTCCTATCCAGCTGCAGACTGTTTGCATAAAACAACAATGGGGGTATACTGCAATTTACAGTGTTTGTGTGCGTCTGTCCATACTGAAAGACTGAATGGAGTCGTCCTAAGAGTCTTTTGAATAACAAGATGATGTGTGTATTATTTCTTACCCTTGATACAACTCAATATTCTTTTGTGCAAAAAGTTCTCAGAGAGTAAACCCACATTGTTCCTACTTTCCCTTAACTCTGTCTGAAAAAAGGTAAATGGTGGACACTTGTTAGTGCACTTGTATAAAACATTTCTAAGCGTTGAAGTACGGCAGGATGTTTTGGGGGGAAAATGAAGTCAGAAACATACACACATATAGTCATAAAAGCAAAGATGCACTCCACTTTCTCCGTACCTGATCTTTTCTCATAGAACCAAGCAGACTGAGACACAGTTGGGCCAAACAGCCAGAAGCTAATGCACTAGGAGCTTCAGACGAATTAGTAGTGTATTAACTGCCAAATACTGCCCCACCTTTGATTCGCGGTGGGTAACTTACACACAGGTAAAGCATGTTCACTTTTTTCTTGCCTTACATCATTATATGTTTGACAATAGATCGATTAAGCAGATAATTACGATTATTTAAATACTCACATAAGGTTACGCACGTATTAAAACACTCACACGTTTTGTTTTAAATAAGGCTTAAATAAGTCTACGAGGCTGCAACCAAGAGTTATTTGTATATGTTTTCAAATGCCTATATATGACCGTTTTCAGCTCGATTTAATATATGTTTTATTTCTTGTTTGATTCTAACGGTCAAAAATGTATAAACTCTGAAAAAGAAAAACACTATCAACATTCACCTTGTCGAAGGAACTAGCTGCTGCTTCTTCTTCTCCTCCTTTTCGTTGGAAAAATAATATTGTTAGAATTTAAATCGGATACGTCATCAATTAACTTTCTTCAACAATTTAGAAGTTGGCTTCCGGGGTCCTCTTTCCGCAGCCAGTCCAGACGGGGGCGCTGATTCCCCCTCCAACTGTCTGACGAACGACGAAGAAGAAGAAGAACCGCGTGATTGGTTATTGCTAGGGGACAGACAGCTACAGAGCAAGAGCTTCCGCTGCATCTTCAACTCGGGGCCAAACAACAAACACTTTTCGTCTGATGTGGAGCTCATTTCTGCTTCTTCATTGCTGAACCGAGCTTTATTTTACTTTTTGTATGTAGCTGCAGCAGCGAAAACAACGTCCCGCCTGCACTAGGAGATATAAAATATATAATGTGACCCCTTTCCCCAGTCGCTTGTGTATCAGGTGTGGCAGACGAAGGGAAGGTGAGTGAGCTACCTTGCTAATGCCAACAAGCAAGCTAGCCTCACATTTGGACACTAACGTTTTAACTGCTAGTTTATTTAAATGGTCATACGACTAAAGCTGAGTTCGGGTCCAAACAGCTCCTTGGCCAGGTTAGCTGCCAGTTAACTGATGCTGGGCCTTTCATGTTGCCTGGTTCTCAAGCTAGCTTTGATGGCACAGTTTGGCCACTATCTGAGCTTTTCTTCAAGGGTCATACAAATGTTCCTTTTAAAGCAAAGTATTATTGCTTTAACAGTGCTGTCTGTTGAAGTCTTCACGACATTAACTTGCATAGCTTTAATCTGTGTGATTTGTGTGTCTTTTTGTGTTGTTTTCTATAGACACACAATGATGCAGCTGAAGTTGAGAATCGTTTGGGGCTTAAGCAGTTGATATAGTAATAGGCAATATAGTAATCTACACATATTTTGACAGTGAATCAGCTTTTCAATCCAATTATCGTTTTGCTAGCATTTGGAAAGGTATAAGAAATTATGTTGTTCCACTGTTTTTATTGATTAACTAAACTAAAAACCCTTGATGTTTGGATTGTTGGCATGACAACTGTTTTCTGACACAGAAAACCACTTAACTGAGTTAATAATTAGCGGGTCAAACAATAATTGGTTTTACCAGAGGATTTCATACTGCTCCCTGTGAAACATGTCTCTTGGAGGTGAAGGGCTTCACAAAGGGTGGTTAAACTTAAATAATGTGAGGTCCTTTTAAAAAGAGTATTGCCAAAGAGTGTGCATTCTGGAATTCTTAACTGTAAATCACAATCAAATTATAATGTTTTATTCTCTCCTTAGACTGCTGGCTGCGTTCGTGATTCGTCTTTGAGATCATCTACATCGAACTCGCTTAAATGGATGAACAAAGTGTTGAGGTATGTATCTTAGACATTAGGTCATAGAGCTGGAGATCCTAGATGTTGATTAGTTGAATTATTACCCCTTGGCCAGCAGTGCACAGGGGCATAGCTGGAGCTGTTAGCCAGCCCATGTTTTAGGCCCATCAATGGGAGACATTGCACACCACTTTTGTCCCTGTGCAGAGCATCGCAGAGGTGTTTCGCTGCTTCATCTGCATGGAGAAACTGAGGGATGCTCGCCTCTGCCCACACTGCTCCAAACTCTGCTGCTTCAGTTGCATACGGGTAAGTCTCCAATTAGTTGTAAATTGTGGTATTAATACACATCACTGGCCTATATTTCTCACAGCCTGTTTTATAATAACTGATGAAACTTAATTTTTTAAAGATTACAGTAAAAGTGAGCCCTCCAGTTGTGATTGGATAACGCACTGTCCGAACAAAGGTCTTTGATACACTGAACAAGGGGCCATTGTTCATTGTAATGGAATGCGTCACCCAGTGCATTGATGACTTCATTTATTTCAGCTGTGTGTCACAGAGGAATAGGTTATCTGTCTTACACCTATAACCGTTGGGATCAGTTGGTTTGATCAGTTGTTGGTTTTAGTCTTTTCATAGGAATTACAAATATAAAAATATTATCAATCGTATCTTAAACAGAATCATATTGCACTACTTTTGCATTGGTTGTATTAACTCATTATTCATTTGAAATGTCTTGTTTGATAGCGATGGTTGACAGAGCAGAGAGCCCAGTGTCCGCACTGTCGGTAAGCCCCTGCTAACGCAACTCTCACTATTGTCTGTCCCTGTTCAATTTGAACAGAATTGTTTCATTGACATTCTTTCACTATTTTCACAGTTTTTCACAATTGCTTTTAGACTTGATCATTTGCAAAAATATGTGTGTGTGTGTGTGTGTACACACAGTGCTCCGCTCCAGCTGAGGGAGCTGGTCAACTGTCGCTGGGCAGAGGAGGTCACCCAGCAGCTGGACACACTTCAGCTCTGCAACCTCACCAAGCATGAAGACAATGACAAGGACAAGTTAGTACCCTCTTACCTTTCCCTGACGGCGTGCATTGTCCTCCACCTGTGTGTTATTATTGAAGTATTTCTGTCTGTATTTTTGCTCTGACGGTGCTATTGTTGGATTCCTGCAGATGTGAAAACCACCATGAGAAGCTCAGTGTTTTCTGTTGGACCTGTAAGAAATGCATCTGCCACCAGTGTGCCCTGTGGGGAGGCATGGTAACGTTTCACATCTTTAACGACTACGTTACAGTTTGCAGGAAATTTCACCAGCACCAATAATTTTCAATTCACAATTTGTCAAAGAGTAAAAGTGATGCTGTATTCTCCACTGATTTCTCCTCTCAATATGTTTTAAAATAGTTCATAAATTGTTGAAAATACCTCAAATTCACGTAACTTTGTTTAAGCTTTCTCGGACCAACAGTCATTTAACATTGAAATAAGACAGAAAAACATTGGATTAGAAAGCAACTGGTCTTTTGCTTGCGTCCAGCACGGTGGCCACACCTTTAAGCCCCTGGTGGAGATCTACGAGCAGCATGTGACCAAGGTGAAGGAGGAGGTTGCCAAACTCCGCCGTCGCCTCATGGAGCTTATCAGTCTGGTACAGGAAGTGGTAAGAGCTGCGTATTGCTTTTTTGAAAGGAATTCACAAAATCTGAAAGACCAAGGGCCAAGACATTTACTGGCTACATTAAGTCTCCTATATTTGAACTTTATATTTTTAGATATTAGATATAAAGAAACAAGCTCATTATGCCTATATTTCCTTATCCTTACATAGTCTGCTTTTTCAGAAGTAGTTTGTATAAAAAAAATTGTGCGACTAGCTTTATTTGTGGACCCAAACTATTGGGCGAAATGATTTGCCAAGTTGGGTGCTAAAACAATGTTGCTAAAGCAGAGCAGACCATGATTTACCAGCAATGGTGATGATTGCAAACAGAAAATGTACTTTGCTGTAGGATAGACCAAGGTCCCTTTGACTGAGGCTTTAGAAATCTTTTGGAGTGTTTTTTCTCTTTAGACTCGTGTAACATGACTCATTTTTTTAATATATTAAACCTATGAGAACATTGCATTGTGTGGTTGGTTTTGTGCAGTCCTCATTAATATGTGCCACGAACTAATAATCCTGTTCCATGTGAGTGGCTCTTGCATGTGGCCCAATATCTCTATTAGACCAGTGTCCTACTTAAAGCATGTGTATCCGGAAAATGCTTCAGATGCAGGCAGTGGCCACCAGGTTTGTTTTATAACTAGGTCGGTTTATTTAATATTGTGATAAATTAGTAATCTTTTTGCAAAAAAACATTAAATGGAGACAGTATGGGCATTTTGTATTGTTGGCATCCACTAGATGGCAATATCATGTAAATAAGTGAGACCTGATATCTGTTAACTTTGGATGTGTGTGTGTGTGTCTGTGTGTGTGTGTGTGTGTGTGTGTTTGCTGGGTCAGGAGAGGAACGTCGAAGCTGTCAGGGGAGCAAAAGACGAGAGAGTGAGAGAGATTCGAAACGCTGTGGAAATGATGATCGCTCGTCTGGACAACCAGCTCAAGAACAAACTCATCACCCTCATGGGTGGGTCTCCGGGACACACCACTGTCACAAAGCAGCGACATGTAGATGAAACCATGGGTATTGTATATCCTGTTTCTGAAAGGGGCTGTTGGTGGAGTAAGACACCCCAACTGGCAATAGATTGTGTCTAAAGGTCATGACCATGGCCTAATGATGTATGACGACTCCCCGATGAAAGCAGTGAGAGGTGCCATTTATTGCTACGCGCAATGTACACATGAAATATTTATCTGGACTGAGTGGATGCGTGCACTCAGCGCCCACATACACAAGCTCCACAAACCACCCTCCCACACACTCGCACCCACCCTCCTCGATCAGAGCTGACATTCAGAGCAAGTGCACTGAAAATAGACTTGTGTTCCTCCCCACCAGGCCAGAAGACGTCCTTGACCCAGGAGACGGAGCTGCTGGAGTCTCTACTGCAGGAGGTGGAGCATCAGGTTGGTCGTGTGCTGCTGCTTTTGCCTTTATTTATTTAGCTTTATTGATTATTGATGTTTTCTTGTCTATTAATAAAGGCATTTAATGCAAATGTGCTGTTTTCCTGGTGAATAGCCTGATAACAACTCTAATGTTTATATAGTAAAACATGAAGCTGGAGACTGGAAATGAGGCGAAACAGACGATTTAATACATACCTAACCTAAAAAAAACCTGCTCATTGGCTTTCCTGGAGCTGAATAACACAAAAAAAATGTTTTTTTTTTAATAAATAGTCTGTACTTTGTAAACAATTCAGCATTTGACACAGTGTTATTTTCCAGCCCTAAACAATATACAACTGTTTTCACTGTGTGCTGTAGTGTTGTAATTGTGTTGCACGCGTGTGTGTTGAACAGCTTCACTCCTGCAGTAAAAGCGAACTCATCTCCAAGAGCCCAGAGATCCTGCTCATGTTCCAGCAGGTCCATCGTAAACCCATGCAGTCCTTCGTCACCACGCCGGTCCCTCCAGACTTCACCAGGTAACCTGCTCTGCAGTCAGTCAGGAAGGTCAAGATAAGTCATCAATGGGTGCAACAACATGTTATGGTCATAGCAATCTTTTGATTGCATAATTTGTACAAATTATTAACACATTGCCTGAACGTAAACTCAATCCCCAGCTTTTATTCAGTGTGTCTTGTGTGTGAGATCCTCCTTCTTCTCCTCTTTGTTTTCAGTGAGCTGGTCCCGGCCTATGACTCCAGCACTTTTGTTCTCGTCAACTTCAGGTACCTTAAGTTGCATTAAGCAATATTTTGTCGGTACTCATTTTGAATAATTACAAATTTAAAATATGGTGGTTACTGTATCTACAACATCGACAATACAAAAGCCTCAGTACAATTAGAGAACTTGAGGTCATTTAAACAGACAACTGTGGCTGTAAATTCCACTCACACATAGCTGTCCTGGGGTTGTTGGAACAATATATAGACTACTTTGAAGCACTTCCACCCACCACTTAATCAGTGTGAACAGCTTTTGAACTTTGAAAGTTGAGACTTCTTAACCTGAAGGGCTGCAGCAGTACCCCACAAGGCAATGCATTAAAAAAAAGCAAGTAGGGAAAGTAAACTGAATGTTCGAAATTAGCCTCTTCACGATTTTCTACAATGTGCGTTTTTGTGTGTGTTGCAGCACCTTGAGGCAGCGGGCTGATCCAGTGTATAGTCCACCTCTGCAAATATCGGGGCTCTGCTGGAGACTCAAAGTCTACCCAGTGAGTTTGAAACGATTTCTCAACTCTCTTTTGGAAAAACAAAAGTGTATTTCCCAAATGTGGGACCCTGTTTGGGAAGTGCCCTCGTCCAATTTCCGACCGAGAGTTTCTTCGTAACGATCAATACCACTCTTCTATGGGCCCATTCTATACAAGGCTGCAGCCAGCAGACTGGGTGTACAGACTGGAAACGGGGAAACGGCTGGGCTGTGTCTGTCTAACAACAGTAATAAAATCAAGCAACCAAGCACAGATTTCCATTGTTTTACCGATACAGTATTTCCAACAGGCCTAACCGGCAGATTAAATTCCCTTGCAAATAGTTTTTCGGGATGATCCTCACTAACGATGATTACTGCACAGTCGCTGTGAATTGCGATGACTGGATGTGTTAGTCATTCTTGTAACGTGATTCCTCAGGATGGTAACGGTGTGGTCCGTGGGAACTACCTCTCTGTTTTCTTGGAACTGTCGGCTGGACTCCCTGAAACATCGAAGTATGTATTCTTTTTCCGATATATTTTCTGTACTCGCCAACCTCTTGCTTCTCAACCAAATTCAAGCCGAAATTGTATTTTTCTTTTTAATGTGTAAACCAAGGGTTAAATAAAAAATATTTCGGTTTTATTTGCAGGAATAAAAAAAACTGAATGGCATTGACGAGACGGGTGCTTGTTTTTTTTTCGACTCTCTCCTTGTGTATTTTGCTGTGTTGTCCAATGTTCCCCTTGGTTCTGTGCAGGTACGAGTACCGGGTGGAGATGGTCCATCAGGCGTCCAATGACCCGACAAAAAACATCATCAGGGAGTTTGCCTCGGACTTTGAAGTGGGTGAATGCTGGGGCTACAACCGCTTCTTCAGACTGGATCTTCTGGCCAGTGAGGGCTACCTGAACATGCAGACGGACACACTGGTCCTCTGGTGGGCACAGACACACATCCTTATCATCATCATCATCATCAACAGTGATATTGTAGAAACATGCAGCAAAGCAGGCCTGCCGTGAGAAGTTGCAGAATGTCATCGGTTTTCATGTGTGTTGCGCAGCTACCAGGTTCGCTCGCCCACCTTCTTCCAGAAGTGCAGAGACCAGTACTGGTACATTAGCCAGCTAGAATCGGCCCAGAGTGCCTACGTACAGCAGATTAACAACCTCAAAGAGGTAATTTCTGTGTGTTTTTGATTGTGTATCCTTGTTAAAAACACAAAAAAAAATCATTTTAAAGGCAAAACCTGACCGACTGACTCATGTTCCCGATTTCAGAGGCTGGCCATCGAGCTGTTTCGCCGCCAGACGTCGCGCAGCTCCTCGCCCCCCGACATGAGGCTGGCTGCAGGCACCACGGCCTCTGAGAGAGACCCTCGCTCGGTGAAGAGCGACGACGATATCCGCACCACTTTGACCAACACTAAAAAAGGCGACGAAGAGGAAAGGACGCTGCAGGATGACTCGAACGTACCAGAATTCTTGTTGTCATTATGTGTTTAAAGAAAGAGTAGAACAAAGCCTTGAGTTTGGTGTGATCATAGTGCCACTGTGTTGTTCAGGAGCTGTCCGATGGCGACCTGGAGGTGGACTGTCTGACGGAGGAGGAGGTGAACCCGCTGGATGGCAGTAGCACCTCGGGGAGCTCCACAGCCACCAGCAACACTGAGGAGAACGACATCGATGAGGAGACCATGTGAGTCATTCCCTTCGCGCAGAGTGTTGTTGACGTTCCGTTCGGCTCAGTCGTCCCAGAGTTTCTTTCCATCTTTGTCAGATTACTGGTTTTAATATTGTTGTTGATCAGGGTATATGTGGGGCCTGCTTTGAAAGAGTTCATATGTTACTGACCCAAATCAATATGGCCCCCAATTGAAATAATGCCAGGAATGACACTGACTTCACCTGCGCGGGTGCAGGCGCAACTGTTTTACTTATTGCGGTGTAACCACATTGAGCTGACCACTAGTCAGCATAGATCATACACTCACAATTAGTTTAACATTTCAATTTTTATTGAATACTTTCCCCTTGGCATGTCATTACATAGGTCAGGAGAGAATGATGTTGACTTCATCGGGAACCTGGAGACGGAAGAAGGAGAGCTTCCCGATGACTTGGCTGGAGCCACAGGTATATTTAGTACTCCATTATCCTTTTTAATATTGCATGTAACATCCAGTGTGTACCGTAAAATGGGTTTGGCTCAAAGCAACGCGTATAGCAGTGAAGGGAAGAACTCTTGTGTGGATACAGTCAGTGATGCTTCACAATTTACATGTTTGTGCTGCACTGCTGTCTGAGGAAACGTGAGATTTCAGAAAAATCTGCAAATGCAATTTGCAATTGTTAATAGTGTCCAACCAGCAGGCAAACACCAACGAAAAGCAACAACATTACCATCGAATATTGCATTTTCTGCCTGGGATAAAGGTCTTGTTCATTATTCAGCAGAGGCAAATAAAAAGCCGATTTGCTTTTACACAGAATCCAATCTATTTGTGTTCTCCGATACCTGCACCGCCAGAACATTGTGATAGTGCCTCAAAGCAGCTCCTTCAGTGTGTTTGACTGTGTTGGTGTTAAAAAGGCATGAAGAGGATGAGTCATTGTTCGTGCACTGGGCCCCTTGCAGCATGCCATTATAGAAACACTCGGTGTGAGTGTGTGTGTGTGTGTGTGTGTCTGCATGTGTGTGTTTCTAAGTGTGTGTGGGGTGGGGGACAGTTTTAGAAATGAGTCAAACTCCGTTGATCATCAAGAAAACCTCACGTTTTCATGTGATACCAGCAAGTCACCACATTGAACATGCTACTACTACTAAATACTTTTGAGACACAGTTTTCAACAGTGGCAAATATTTTGACTACCACTTAGGCAAAACAAAATCAGACGCACAGATTGAATCCTATTATGAGTCACACCCAAAGAATTCTGAATATTTCAAAAAAGAAAATGCCTCCCCTTCACGTGCTTGCCACGTAGACAGGTCCACAAGATTATTCTCTTGGTGGGTTCACTCATTTCCCCGATTCATTTTTAAGCTTTAAAACTTCGCCCCCACCCTATTTGTCTTCCCCTTCATCTGCAGGTGGATCCGGCTGCAGTGCACCGTCCATGCATCGCAGTGCTGCCGCTGGTCGCAATGCCAGTAACAGTGGAGCTGCTGGCAGCAACAGCCTCCTGGACATTGACCCGGTCATCCTGATCCAGCTGCTAGACCTGAAGGAGCGCAGCAGCGTGGAGTCTCTGTGGGGCCTACAGCCTCGACCCCCAGTATCTCTGCTGCACACCCAAGGTCTGTGACCACAGCTCCCAGTTCACAAACGACTAATAATTCCAGCTCAACTGGAAAAATCCCTTTGGGTCTTTAACGGCAACTCCATTTAGAATCAAATAGAATTTAATGTGAGCTTGCGTCATGCTGATTACTTCTTCCTGTCCCTTCCAGTTCATAATCACTCCCGGAAGGAGCGAGAGCGGCGGCCTCAGGTGGTGCGACGATCGGCTCCAGACTCGGGGGTCCTGATCCGCCTCAAGGCTCAAATGGC
This sequence comes from Colistium nudipinnis, assembly GCA_016785305.1. Taxonomy (NCBI): domain Eukaryota; kingdom Metazoa; phylum Chordata; class Actinopteri; order Pleuronectiformes; family Rhombosoleidae; genus Colistium; species Colistium nudipinnis. The sequence goes on along the minus strand of JAFBJU010021519.1, from coordinate 522,484 downwards.
GGAGGTCCGCAGCAAGATGTCCGTCAAGAGCCAGGCGCTGGACGCTCGGGGGGCCGCAGATCCTCGGCCCGGCCCGTCCGGGGCCTACGGCGTGGAGGAGATACCCTCTCACCATGCTGATTCGGAGTTGTCAGCCTGCCTTAAGTCCAGTGAGCTGGACCTCCTGGGGAGAGCAGCTGCTCGCTCCAGGCCGTGCCGCCCTGGTGAGGACTGCCACGCTTCTAATGCTGATGACGTTAAGCTGCTGCGACGCATAGTGGTTAAGTGCTGTAAACGTAGGAAACGCAGTCATTGTTTTGAATAACTGAACGTGATGGGTATCTCTTAAAAAAAAAAAAAAAAAAAGACCCAAAAATAACAAGCTGAATGTGGGGGGGGGCACCTCTGGTTTCACATTGCAGTATTTGCTGGTGAAAAGATTCAACAAACATGTACATATATGTGTGCGTTTTCTATATGCAGCCAGGAAATCTCTCTCGCCCGTCCTGGACAGCAGTGGCTCTCTGATTGTAAAGAGGAGGAGTCCGGAGGAGATCCAGAAGGACCTGAGAGGAGCAGAGGAGCTCAGCATGCATCCTAAAGAGGGGCTGGGAGGTGCAGAGGGTCAGTACACATGTGTTAAAACAACCACCCACCACACTCGCGTGGTATTCTGCCGATGTGTTGCCCTGGATCCAAGGAAGGAGCAATTGGACATGAAGATATCCAGGAGGAATGTTTTCTGAGGAAAATGAACAGAGATGTGTTCATTTATTTTAAACTGTGAAGTGCCGTTGGTGTTACCAAGGCGACCACTTCTTTTTTTCCTTTAAATTGCGACACAGCCTTTATATAAAGTGACGGATGATACCATCGAAGGTCATGCTGCTTGAATGGGCACAGCATTGGTTGTTGTGACTGAGTCATATGTCTTCAGTGTACTGTAGGATTGCTTGGATTATTTATATATATATATATATATATATATATAATGTGATGCGGCAAATGCATGCAAGAGCTCTCTACTGGCAGATTACCCTGTAACGTAGATGTTCTATTTCGGCTTTTTATCTTGTGATATTTGTGACGGATGAGAAATAATTGCTGCCAGTTGCTGAGCAGTTAAAGCTGTCCTCATAATGGTAAACGCTTACATATGTAAGCCTTCAGAGTCTTTTATCACTTATGCGGAACTTTCTGGCAATTGATTAAAAAAAAAAAAAAAAAAACGTGATTCCGGAAGTCGTTGATACACTTTGCTCCTTTCCGTTTCTTCTTCAGGAGTGCTGAAGGCCGACGTCGCCCAGAGCGCCCTCGTCTCACACTGCAGCTCCTCATCGGAGCAGTATTCCGTGGAACCACAGCTGTATGGGACCTCGGGACCAAAGGAGGACCTGTTCTCCCTGGGAGGCCCAAGCTATCTGACTGCCGGCAAGAACTGTGGCGGTCGACCCCTAGGGTGCGTCTCACGGACTCGTCATACAGCCTTTAACCTGCAGCTTTATTTCTCCAAATGCAACGGTGCACTCATCTCCTCATTTCCTCCTCCTGCAGGGCAGCCATGTTGGACTGTGAGTCTGAAAGCATGGTGGAGGGACCCTCTGCACAGCCTCACTCCAAGGAAGGTCAGTTTACCTTTTGCCATGTATACATTTTTAAATATTTTTGTTGCACCTGAGGATTTCTAAAATGGTATTTAAAATAGTGTGCAAGTTTTGTCCAGTAAAGCACTGGTTGCTCTGTGTGTATGAGTTTGTAAATGTATTTTTTATATAGCTTTCGTTACTGGTGTATCTAAAATGTACACTTTGTTGTCTGCAGATGTTAAAAGTATTTTTTGTTGTTCAGTGCCATACAGCGATAAATGAAAGTTATTATGGGTTGAAATCTTTTCGGGGGGGGGGGTTTAAATAATGAGAATGAACAGGTCCAGTGGTCTCATCCAGTCTTTCCCTGTTTGTAGATCAGCCGCCCTCTATCCCGGTCGCAGCAACGAGCAGTGACAGCGACACCGAGGACGAGGCCCTGCAGAGCAACAACTCCAGCTATGAGAACCAGACTCCTCCATGCACGGGTAACTACCGCACACACAATCTCCACAATGCACACAAACCGTGCAGGTCAAATTTCGCACAATAGAACCCCCCCCCCCCCCCTCGAACTGTATCATTTTGGAAAAAGTAGGAAAGGTTCAATGTAAAATCAACGTGTTAATGATCCCATCCATGAGATTGGATATGGGGGCTGAACGACACCCATCTCAACTTAATTTCTTCAGCGCTTCTTTACTTCAGTTTAATGCAATGTACACATCCGTTAAGTTGTGACTCCACAAACGAGACATGCAAAGAACCGACAAGTACACAGAGGTAGGGAGAAGAAAAAGTACACCGAGTACCTGTGTGTGTGTGTGCTTCTCCTCCTCATCTTTTGAGGTTATTTGATGTCAGTGCTGTGTCCGGAGCGTACTCCCTATTTTTTTTTTTTCCTCCACGCAAATTTGAGCTGATCTTTTCCTCCGATGCAAAACACTTCAGTGGCTCTGTAAGCCTCCAGCGTCACCTCGGCTGCATAAACACTTTTGCTTCCATCCCGTTTGAGCGTCGACAACAAATGAAAAGGGGGTTAAAGACGCGCCTTCCCTCCTTTTCCCTTCTTCCAGGAGAGCAGCGTCTGTGTGATGACGCGAGTCTGCCGGCTGACAGGTGATTCCCTCTTGCGTCTCAGACCTGGCCACCCGGCGCTTTATCCTCAGTGACCACACAGGGACGCAATAACGGCCGGACACGGCACACCTGCTGGTCGCAGAGGTCTGTAGAGTAGAAGCTGCTTGTTACGCATGAACTCAAAATGATTGACTCGGCTTCTCTCTCCGCACCACCCAGTGACGTCACTCACTTTCAAAGATGTTCATGCTTTCCTTTTCTTTTTCATGATATTCTCCAGTCGGGGCCATCGTGCAATGACTGCATCTCTTCAAAAATGTCTCGTGCGCAGAACACCTATAGTGTATCTCCTTACTCTTTGCACATCAGAACCACTTCATCTTACCTGGACTACGGGGGCATTTTGTCACTTTAATGAACTCTCCGCACAAATGTGTCACCTTTTTCTGTGCACGAGTGTGTGTGTGTGTGTGTGGGTGAGTTTGTACACCTAACTTTTCAAGAATGGAATACGTCTATAAGAGCTTAGAATTGAAGAGTGTGCTGTTGTGTAGTTGTTGTCTGCTCCTCGGTTGACTTCCTACAGGCATGTTCCTGCACATTCCCCTCATAGACAACGCTCTCCTTTCTCCGTTTTCTCAGCGCGCACACACACACACACACACACACACACACACACACACACAGTGCTTCCTTTGCTGGTGTAAACCCTGAATTGCCATTTTCTAAATATTTTCGCGAGTGTCCCGTCTCTCTTCGTTTGACATTAGAAAAAGGCAGAATGATCACAGAATGACATGGATTATAAATCATCTGGTGCGCAGATTTTTGTGCGTTGAAACTTGGAGGGTGACATTGCATCAGCCGAAAAATGGAAAAAAATATACCTTCAATAGGACTTTTTCCACTATCCCTCTTTAAGTGGAAACTTGGATGCATTGGAGGTCCTTTTTTTTCCCCCCCAGATAACTTATTTCCTGTGCACTCTGCTCTCATAGCTCACGCATCCACTTGTGTTTCTTTATGAATACATTTTTTGAATACCCCAGATTTCTTAAAAAAAAAAACAGAGCAAGCAATTGTCTAAAGGCTGCTGGCCAAACCGTAAGAGGTGAAACGTCCGTTCTGGACTTTGTACGACTGATGATTTCC